>JAUESI010020367.1:0-10653 GCA_032275145.1 Synergus laeviventris | reverse complement strand
CACCGGTGTCATCCCCGGACCCCCCTGGAACGAACCGAACGGGCTGACCGGGCTGACCACTGACACAGACAGCTGACTTTAGGTTATGTTTATGCTTGCAAAATGCAAAGCTTGGAAATGGTAATGCGGGAGGCGGGATAAAGATTTTGTCGATTTTGTGGACTTTTTTGCTCGACTATAAGCACTATAAGTATGATTTTCCAAAAAAAGAGCGATTAGTGATTACCGTGATTACTAACAAAAGAGTCAGATTGTGAATATCAATGGACCCAACAGACCAGGTGATAATTTTACTAATAACAAAAATTGAACTTATTTTTCCTGTTGTCAAACATGCCTAACGCTATAAGCAACAATGTCAAGAATTACAAATACGCATCTTGCAAAATTTTTCAACGCTGACAACTTATGTTGTAAACAATTCTTTTTTCACTATATTGACTATATTATGCTTTAATTCTAATCAAATATCCATTTTCGAAAAACAAAGAGTTAAAAGAATTGTGCTAAAGTTATGTTAACCTTAAAATTCAGTTTATTTTTATTGCTCATAAAAGGGCATAAAGTATATACCTCAAGTTAGTAATTTTTTATTTATTTAAAAAAATTAGTACTGCTAGGCAGAGAAAATACACCTCAAATCGTAATATTTTTTAATTCTACATTTCCAGAGATTTAACAGATTTTGAAAAATTCAACACATCTATATAATATATTTTGAAATTATTTGAAAATCTTGACATTCTTTTAAATTCTTTTGAAATCCCTTAAAAATACCTAAAAATCACTTCAAATCTCTTGAAATCAATTGAAAATTTATTTACCCATTTAACATGTTTTTATATTATTTCCGTTTTTCTCATCAGAGAAGGTATTAGGGGTATTAGGGGATTTGTGTAAAATTTGAACCCCCTCCACCGTTTTTTTCAAATGTCCAAGATTTGTGACCCCCTGAACCCGAAAACATATTTTCACGAATGTATCTGTCTGTAGATTTCTTAAATTTGTGAGCACGATAACTTTCGAAAGAATTGACCGATTAAGTAGATTAGCTTTTGGTAGCAGAGTTCGTAACACTATGAAAGTCGAACAATTTATCCTTATGACTTTTTTCGCACGATATGGAAAAGAGTCAAGAGGAGAAAAAAAATTACAAGTTTTTGAATTTTCTTGAAAAATTGAAAATTCAAATTTTTAGCCAAATTACGCGGGACGAAAAAAAGTTAAGTTACCAAATTGCTGCTTTTTCGAATACCTTTAAACTTGTCTTTGAATATATATTTTTTTTTCTAAATATGAAAAATGGTTTTGGAATATTTCTCATTTAATTTTTGAGCCAAACAACGAGAGATAAGAAAAAAGTCAAAAGATTAGAGTTGGTGCTTTTAAAAGATCAAATAAAATGGCTGTGATTAACCATTTTTTTATAGGACCAATAGTAAATAACCAAGATAATAATTTTAATCATCTTTTAACGATTTATTTGAATTTAATTTTATGATAAACAGAGCTGAGGTTTAAAAATTTTTTAAACCAAATATCCAGCGCGATGTACATTTAGAATATATAACATCGATCGCGAATTTCAATTTTTTGTCATTTTTGTCTCACATATTTTGATTTAAAAAATTAATTTTTTGACGACAATACAGGCACTATGATTAATGTAATGAAAATTCAAACAAAAGATGATTCCACTAATAAATGACAACAAATCTCTTCTCCAGATTACGTTTGGCGATTTACAAAAGCAAGAGCAATTCAGGAAATTGCAGCGGGAATTGAAACTGGCTCGTATCAAACAGATAGAAAGCTTGAAGCCAAAAACGAGTGGAACAATTTCGGCTGCTCCATGGTCTAGTTGTTCGAGTATTAATACAGATCCCTCGGATTCCAACAGTACCGGAACATCCTTGACGTTACAAACTTCAAGAACCCGCAACCAGGTTTTGACCGCGTCTCGTCACTTGAGAAATCTCGTATCGAAAAGTTCAAATTTTCATAAGCCAATGGCAACTTCTAGTGTCAAACAATTTTCAGAAACAGATCAAACTATAGATGACAGAGCAATTATGCCACCTCCTCCCAATTTTAATTTAATTCGACCACCTACAAAAAGACCGGCATCTTTAAGTCAAATTAAAACAACACGAACTAATTCTATGCAGTCGCCATTCTCGGATGCAATTTATAACATTGATCATCCTGAGGATTCTGGGTGTCCTGATGATGATCAGAGTAGAGGAAAACCCTTAACACGAGATTTTTATCGATGGAGGATTAGTCTCAATGACCAGGGACAGATAATAATTAAAGGGGTACTCGAGAGGTAACTTTTTTTTTATGTATATTGAAAGATTTAACTCAGCATCTCTGGCATCAGCATCAAGTTCAAAATTAAATTATTTAACAGTCTACTCGAACTAACTGTACACGAGTTGAAATCGAAAAACTGTCTAACCGCACACTTTTTAAGTGGTTAGTTAGAGTTAGTTAGACAACTTATATGTATTCAATTACTATTATTAATTATTATTATTATTATTTTAGTAAGAAGATTGTTCGCAGCAAACCAGTTTTAAGAATGTTGTCCTCAATAAAACTAGAATCTATTTACAACCACACCTACTTTCTTCACGGAAATATAATCGATGACAAAAACGGTTAGTCATTATAATTATTTCACAAGTATTCTTTTCATCTTTATTATAGTGGGTATTCTAATATTTCGCACAAACAGAACAACGATCTTTTGAATCATTTTCCATCTCTTATAGTTCCATGGAATTCCTTTAAATTTCTTATAATCTTTTATTTTCCTTTATAATTTGACAAAATCCTTTGAAATTTCTTAACATTTTAAAAAACTTTTTGAATCTTTTACAATTTGTAAAAAAATCTTTTGATACCCTAATATTCCTCAAAATCTCTTAAAATCCTAGAAATCTTATAAAATTTATATAAAATTCTTGGATTCGATGACAACCTTTAAAATTCCGTTACAAAAATATTGAAATCCATTGAAGTTCCCAAAAATATTTTTGGATCACTAAAGAATCTTGTATACTCTCGAAATTCTATTGTTCTACATGGAGAAAAATAGCATACTATAATAGTAAGAAATTAACCATACTCTTGTAGTTGGCTTCATTTTTTACTATATTGGTACAAAATTAATACTCTTTAAGTAAGGATTCCTTCGTGCTTAAAAGGTACAAAAATTTCATGCTTTTAGAGTAGTTGTGCCATGCTAAAAAAAAAAAAAAAATATGCGGAATTAAATTATCTACGATATGTATGCTAGAAAAATTATGTCTAGTTCTTGCACGGGGACACTCAATTTAATAAAACTTTAATAAAAAAAAATTATTTTCTGATTTTTGCATAAAAAATGTATCTCAGAATTCTATAATACAAAAAAATAATGCTATTATGGGTGATAAGAGTTTCATAAAATTTTCTACAGGCCTTGGATTAAGAAGCGCCAATGTCTCGCTGCATCCCTGAAGTGAAGAGCTCACTATATCAGTGGAAGAGCTAGGTTCGTAGGTAGGCGTGGCCTAAAATCTCATTTGTAAGAATTCTCATACCCAAAAAGCATGAATTTCTTACTATCGTAGTAAGGCGAAGATCATGCTATTTTAACATGGCACAACTACTCTAAAAGCATCTGACTCTAGCTATAATAGCATGCGTTTCATCCTTTTATAGTATGAGACATCTCATGCTAAAAAGGTTTGTCTTCATAATATTGGTAGAAATGCATACCAATTTAGTAAGTTAAATTTCTCACTATAATACTAAGAGCTTAGCACATACTATAAGAGTACAATATTTTTCTCCCTCCTCGAAATTTATAAAAGGTCTAAATTTTACGTTTAGGAAGAAATTTTTAATGACAATATCATTTTTAAAAAAATGTTAATTATGACTCCTGATTTTTAAAGAATTTAATATAATTTATTTTTCTAGAGTTGCCGAAATACATTTACACCAAATTTTTCAGCGGTTTTCCCGACGACTGGGAAAATGTCCTTCAAATCTGGAAGAACTTCGTTGCCCAAGGATGTAGAGAAAGTTATCGATGGCCAACGGATGTTTCCTTCAGTGACGACGATCTTAACAGCGAAATTACCGATATTACCGACATTCAAAAAACCAATGAGAAGAAATTTCAGGAATTTAATTCCATTGATAAATCGATTCCTCAACGCTCTTCGGGTTATAGTTCAGACATTCAACAAGAATGGAATTCCAAGTCGAGTGACACTTTGAACAGAGATGTGAACTTAGATAAAAACTTACACTTATCGAGAAGGAATCAAAATATCGGAGTTTTGAGTTTTTCTAATGAAAAGGAAAATAGGTGCCCGAGTGGAAACGGAAGCCAGATTGAAAATAAAAGTCAGGACAAAAACAAAAGTTCGTTTGAAAATAGAAGTCAGAGTGAAAACAGAAGTGGAAATTTATACACAGCTCTAAATTATGCTCAGACATTAAAAGACTTCATCTTTGAAGACAAGCTAACGATTATAACTCAGAATTTACTAAGCGAAAATTGCCCACGGGAATATGTAAGCTATGTAAACCAGATGATCGAGAATTTAAATTATCTCATTTCTTACAAAATTTCCAACTTGAATGAATCCTCAGACATAAAAGAGGCTGAGCAAAGATCGAATTTTCAACCTGAAAGGCAAATGGAGAAGCAATACGAAGAAAATACAAACTTGACAAGTCTGCAAATTCTCAAATCGCAGATTCCAATTCCAAAAACAAACCATGATTTTTCAGAAAGTGAGACCTATGCTGGAGTTCCAAAAATATCAGTGGACCGAATTTTTCAATCGAAACCTTATCATTTGAGGTACAAGGAATGGAAATTGGAACGTAATTTAAAAAGTAATAAGTCAAAATTGATCGCGGAAAATTGTAAGAATAATTTGGGTTACGACACGAGCGAGAGTTTAACGGAGGAAGAAATTTTGAAGAATTATGAAGGGGGCAAGGCTGTATCAAATTTGAATAAAGCACAAGTTTTCGGAAGAAACCCCGATTGGAATTCAAACTCTACAAGACAGAATTGTGTGCCTTTAGAAGTGACTCGCAAAACTTATTTGGAGGATGACCGAAATTGCAGCGTCGTTCCTAATTCAAGCAGCGTTAATTTGATTCCATCAGATAGTAAACAGAGAAAAACCCAGAGTGATATGGAAAATATAAAAGCGAATAAACAAATTGCGTTTTTGGAAACTTCTCCGAGGAAGCAAGACTTAACGATTGTAAATTCGGAAATGTGTGAGAAATCGAAACGACCGCATAAAAATCTGTTTTTAAATTTTGAATCTGATGATAACCAGGAACAAAAGGAAAAGGATAAAGGATTCAAGAATCCTTTTCTGAAAAATTCAGAAATAAAACAGGATTCGAAAAAGAATACGTGTGGAAATTTGGAGAATTCAGGAAATGATTCTTTTGGGTCTAAACAAAATCCTAAGCTTTTGGAGTCTTGGACACCGTGTGTAACTTTCGATGGCAACGATTATCATCTTGCTTTTGAAGGGATTTTGCTCAAGTATGTCGTCGACTGTTGTAAACTGTTTTTAAATCCCTTTCAATTCCTTAAAATTAAATAAAATCTCTTCAAATCCCTTAAAATACTGTTAAATATTTCGTAATTACTTGAAAAAGGGTTGGTTCCTTAGTTAGAAATATTAATATACTCTAGATTAAGTATTTTTTCGTTAGTTTTGATATTTATAAATGTATTTTTTTTATTCCAGTTCAGTTGGTCGGCCTATGAAGAAGAAATTTATTTCGAACCATGTTGTGAGAAGAGTTTCTTCAAAGATTATTGAAACGACTGATCACCAGTTTTATAAACTGATTGGAGATGCACATAATATTAAACATGGTAGGCACAAAGTATTAAATAAATACATTAGTGATAGAAAATAGATAATTACTTCTTTAATATATTAACAATAATTATTATTTTTTTAGCTGTACCCAAACAGCTTTGGTCTCAATGCAGAAACGGATGTCCAACAAAAATTGATAACTTCTGTAGTACGTGGATAAAATTAACAGGAGGTAAATATTTCTTCTTGAACGAGATTTTTCTTAAATAAAATTGACCTAACAGTAATTATTTATTAGAAAAGAACGTTATCAACGAGGGTCCACAAAAAACTGTTGTAGAGCTTCCAAAAAATGTTCCAAGTAGTTCAAGAGGAAGACGCATTTTACCTCCTTTAAATTATTGGGCCGGTAAGTTAATTATCAAGTTTTCCAAAAAATGTACCTGCGCCAAGTTATCTTATAAATTGATTAAGAATTATCCTGTAATTTTAGTTAGGAAATTTTATTTTTTACGAGGAATATTTCTCAGGTCTCTGGCTTCGATTTTATTTTATTTTTGGATTTATTGTAGAGGCTTAAAAATAAATAACACGTAGTTTTTTTTATATCGGCCTTTTCTCATATTTAACGTGTAAAATTTCCCCGTCTCAGGTATTCTATGCAATTTTACGGGTTTCTAGACATTGCAAGAGATTTGTGTAATATTAGGAAATTTAGGAAATTTGTATGATTGTTTAAAGGATTTTGTGGCAATTGAAAACATTTCACCCTTAAAATAAACGAACACTTTGCAATCCCTAATATTCAGTTTTTCATCCACACATAAAATCTTCCTATCTACTTATAGAAAATCTCTGACTTTATAAGAGATTATTTATAATTTTTTTAAAGCAGATGAACGAGTAGTTATGAAAGACAATAACGCAGTCTACAAACCTGGAGATCCAAAGAACCATTTTGTATCTTCTGGAATCAAGAGCCCTAAAAAACCCCGGGTAAGTAGCTAAGGAATTCACGAATTTTTGCTGCTCTCAGGATTATTTAATTATTCAGTTGATATACCTCACAACTTCGTTTGGTGTATAACGAATTAAGTAACGTTTATATTTTATTTGAAAATTTTTTTATTTTATTTTAATCAGATTTTCTTAGAGAATTACGAAATAAAGTCTTGTCTGATGGATGCGCTGCAACTTTTTATTTTCTTTTTTATTTCAAGATCTAGTTAACCCATACTTTTTTTCTTAAGAGTGTGTCCTTGATTTTCTTGTTTTACTCAAAAAAATTATTATTAAATCTTTTCACTCTGTAGCAGTGCTTAATTTTAAAATAGAATTATGAGAACAGAGCATGAAAGTTTGCAATTTCAATATTTCTCACGAGAAACGAAAAGTAAATAATTTTTTGGTTCGATTTCAGATTCCTCATTTTGTACAGAAAGTATCCAAATTAAATATTTTTGCTCTATAAACATACTTTTAGTTCAAAATCAGAAAGAGTTAGACAGCCAAAAATGTCTACAATATTTGTAGAGTAATACGAGGAAATAGAATTGTTAGTTTAGAACTTGAATTCAACGCCCTTAAATAATTTATTTTGCACATCTTTTTTATAACTCATGAAAAATTAAAATCTTCAAAAATAGATAAATGAATTCTTTCTATGTTTCAGTGCATTTCTAATTAATAATTTAATATCTTAATTTGAAATGTATCTCTGAAATGTGTTTAATGTTAAAATTGATTTGCTCTTTAAGAAGTAATACATTTTGAAAGTACAGAATATACAAGATCAACGAAATCAGACAGAAGAATCCGAGAGTATAAGTACATCAAAGAAAGTTGGCAAGAAATCAAAACCTACTTTGTCGAATGAGGTAAATTAATTTTGTGGGTAATTTCATAGATTATATTTTTAAGCTCTTACAAAATTTACAGAATAATTACTTTGCCCAGGATCCTCTTGCGTCGAATGAGGCAAGAAAGGCTTCTAATTCCGAAGAAATGAAATGTCCCGGCAAGAATGCGATTGCCCACAAATTGATTTTTTCATCAAGTGATAGTGAAGACACTCAAGAAAGAATCAACCCGCGCTTAGTATGTTAATTTTCCTTAGATCGATTGACTATTCAATATTAATCACGAATTACGTAAAATCCTCATTTCATAAATGTTTTTTTGTTTCATTGTACAGAAAAAAAATCGAGGAAGTCTAGATGTGAACGGAGGTTTATCTGGAGGCCGAAAAAAATTCTCTCGCAAAAAGCAGGTAACTTATTTAATTAAATTTTTTATTACTAATTAAAAAGAGACAGAAGTATTAATTAATAGTATTACTAACCTTTGTGTTGTTTACAGATTTCTCCAGATTCTAGTCCGTACAAATTGAGAAAGAGGCAAAAGATTGCTTATAAAATTATTGATACAGATATCGAAAGTGATAAGGATTCTGCTCCAAGTGGCAAAAATGAAAAGGCAAAATGGTAAGTTTTTATAACACTTTATACCTATTTTAAAAATGTTTAAAATTCGACTTTAAGTTTTTAATCAACTGTTTTCTTATTTAAAGGTATTTATAATATTTTTTCGTTTTACATTGTTCGAAGATCAGGTAAAAAACAGGTCTTCCGATGGACTTTTAAGAAAAATATTCCATCCAAAGATGCCATTCTATCGGACGATCAGCTTCAAACGGCGTAAATTATTTTAGCGTTTGAAAATTATTTAGATTATTTCCTAGATAAAAAGTCAAAGGCGTCAAAGCTTAAGAATAATAACAACAAATTTTAAATATTGTATAAATAATGCTCTATAGTTATAGAGCACGAGAATCTCGTTATGTATTTTAAATAGCTTAAGTATTTTTCCACTATTTAATGTAATTGAATAATAATTGATACAACCGATTAAAGGAATATAACATAAACGATTCTTTGCAAGAATTATTGTAGTATTTTGCTTCCTCTTTGTACTGGTGACCAAACCCAGTTTCTAAAAAAAGGTTTTTTTGAACATATTTCAAGTATTTCAAACAGAATATATGTTACGATTCTGCAATATCTGAGGAACGCACACAGTACAGATCAAGTGATGAAATTTTGTATAGTTATATTCATATCAAGTTAAATTTCTTACAAGAGTTAAAAAATATATTTAATTTTACAAGTTTTATGTACTTTTATAATTTTAGTAAAATAAAATTGATTTTTCGACCATAAACTCTCAAATAATCAAAATTTAATGAATCACATTACTTAACTAGGAGAGGCTGGAATGGAATGTTAAGTGTTAACTGAATGCCCGGTAAGAAGGCTTAAATTGAATGGTAATTCCTTTGAAACCCTGATTTTTTGGACGATTTCCTGAAACATTCGCGGTAATAGTTATGAGCAAAATTTAATTCCTTTTTATGCATCTTGAAAATATTTACGGAAGAGCACTAATGAGAATTAAAAAAATCAAGAATGCAAAAAAAAGGAATAGAATATATGAATTTTTATATATTTCATTTATAATCATTTTTAATTTATCGGTGATGGGAATTGGCAGTGTTCTTGGTTTAGAAAAGAAGAACAACCTAATACAGAAAATATCGAAGTATGGAAAAAATATTCCTTATTCTCGAAGTCTTGACAAAATAGTAACTTTTATATTTGTTATCTACATAATATTTCTAGTTTCCAGCAATTTTGATCAAGCTTACCATATAGCGAAAAATATATCTCGTAAGGTTAAAATGAATTTTAGAACCTCTAGAAATTTTACCACATTTTTTTAAATATGTGGTAAAATTTTCTCACAATCAAAATATATTGTAAAAACTAAAAATCCGCAGCAATAGAAATCGCTAGTTCCACATTAAATGAAGCTCTTTCCATTTAAATTGGTGAAGTTATCTCCATTTTGCAATATGTTTCGCGTGTTAGAATATTTTCAGTGGCTAAACAAAATTTTGAAATATTTTCCAGTGTTTCTGAAATTAATTTTTATTTGGTTAGACTCACACAAATTAGATTTTTTCTAGATCAACTGTATCATAATTTTAATAAATTGGGTATCTTATATATTACGAAAAAAAGTACGGTTTTACAGAAAAATTATATAAAAAATATTTTTTATATAAAATATAAAAATTTTTTATATAAAATATAAAAAATATTCGATTAGAATTTTTTTCGAAAAAAAATTCTAATTTTATTCTAAAAATTGTTAGTTTAGTAAAGTCTACAACAATATTACATATGTATTGAGCTGGTCTTCTCGAAGAATCTCCCTTTTTCCAGAGGCCCCGTGTACGCGTCACTGATATATATAATACACTGGAGTGGATTACCAGCTGCGAAACTATTTCCAAAGTACCAACGTCAACGGATTCTGAAATTGCTCTAAACCAGAGAATAATTGAGCTGGAAAATAATAATAGAGCCGTTACTGCCTTGAATATGGAATATCAGAAAAAACAAGCAATATGGGCAAATAGATTAGAGAGTATGTTCTCTATTTTTAATCTTACCCATTTCTTCTTGTACATATTTATATTTTTTGTTCATAATATAAATTGTTCGCAGCTACAATTCAAAAGGTCGAGGAAAATGGTATGGCAGACTTAGTGTCTAAAATTTTAAGTGGAAAGGAGATGCCTGTTGGTTTCGTAGACAAAGCGACAAAGAAAGTAAGTACAGGAAATACTTAATACTATAAATTACTGAAGAGATTTTAAACCAACAAGTCGAAAAATGTTATTAATATTTTTTTTAGATCCATTGCGGAGAAGGTGTGTGGATAGATAAAG
>JAUESI010020366.1:0-10663 GCA_032275145.1 Synergus laeviventris | reverse complement strand
ATCACAGGACGTCGTGTGGTAAAGAAAGTTTTGAGTCGTTGTGTTACTTGCGCTCGACATCGAGCAACAACTTGCACCCAACTTATGGGTCAACTTCCTACCCATAGAGTCACTCGACCATCTAGACCCTTTGCTATAAGCGGTCTAGATTATGCTGGTCCTATTTGGATGCGAACAGCTGAGGGACGTGGACACAAGGCCTACAAGGGATACATTGTGGTCTTTGTATGCTTTGCTACGAGGGCGGTCCACTTAGAGGCGTGTTCAGACTACACCGCTAAGGACTTCATAGCGACTTACAAATGCTTCGCTGCTAGGCGTGGTATAAGTACTTTCTTATACAGCGATTGCGGCACCAATTTCGTTGGTGCGGACAAACAACTCCCACACTTTTCGAGATGGCCTCTGCCTTCTCTATAACTATCATCCGTTATCTTGCTGATAATGGGACTACGTGGCGTTTCAACCCGCCAGCCGCTCCGCATTTCTGAGGTCTGTGGGAAGCGGCTGTACGTTCGGTGAAGCATCATCTTCTTCGAGTAGTGGGAGATACTACTCTGACTTTTGAGGAAAGAAAGAAAATTTGTTGATCAAGTCGACTATATTCGCGGTTCCAGAACCTTCTCTCATCGATCTTAAGCAGAATCGACTACAACGCTGGCAGCTTACCAGACAGATGCATGAGGATTTCTGGAATAGATGGTCATCGGAATACTTGCAGGGTCTACAAACCCGTTCCAAGTGGCAGAAACCTGTGCCTTCCATCAAGATCGGCGATATCGTGCTTATATTGCACGAAAACCTTCGTCCTACAAAGTGGGCTTAAGGCCGTGTCACTGTAACACATCCGGACGCTGAGGGTCATGTAAGGGTCGTTACTATACGGACCGCTAGTGCAACTTTAGAAAGAGCTGTAGTGAAGCTGTGTGTCTTACCCGTTCACCCTTCGCAGGTGGAACCTATCTAGTGAGGTTTTGGCACTAAAGTGAGTGACATTTTTCTCCTTAATCAACGAAAAATTGGGGGGGAGGAATCTTCGGAATTTACTACAGGTTGATTTTGTAAAAGGTGTGAGATGAGAGTGTGTGGTAGGAGAGTTTGTTTTCTTCTCGCCTTTGTTCAGCGAGGCTACTCATTCCTACCGTATTTACCATTCCTCGCTATTGTGAATTTAGAAATAGCTATGTCGATCTTCTCTCTCTAACGCATTAAAGTATCGCTCTTATCTTGTTCATACGATACTTCACTAGACGTATCGTTGTTTCAGAGCGAGTCTCGAAACCTGTCATATTGGAGACACACGAACTTCGTGCTTCTTATTTATCGTGTTTTCTTTTCTTTTACGTTACTTTAATAGTGAGAGTTTGCGATAATTGCCTCTCTTCTAAGACAAAAGAAATTATAAGAACTTGAACCATAAATTCTGATTGTGTGCTTTATGATGAACTTTGCAACTCTGTTGTCTATTATTCATCCTATATAATTCCTGAAAATATCTGTGACCGATTTTAGTGTTTAACTTGAACACTGTCTCTAATTCAAAATATTGTAAATTTATCTCAACGTATTATTTTTCACTATAAGATATTCTTATATCTTATATAATCTTATCTTCTTATTCACTATATACTTTCTTATGATTTTAATGAATTTTTGTATAAAAATAGTTTAGGGGAGTTACCCTCTTCAATGCTGTTTTTCTCTTCAAAATACGTAAATACCTTATTCCGCTTTTTTGTGTGCACCACGTATTATCGTCGAATTTTTTTGCTCGACTTTAGACTTATTTCGCAATTTTATACATAGTTGGGGATTGGTATAACCAATTTTTTTTTCATCACGCATGAACGTAATATGCCATATTTCACAGCGGTTGTCTGTGCGAAGAACGTTCCGCGTGTGAAATATGTATGTAAACTCCTTGTATAATCGAAAATTACATTGTATAACGAGTGGGGTATAGTTGCATGTTGCGCCGCATGGGCGCTAGTCGTACACTCGTGCACCGAATCTGATTCGTTACGCAGGAAATTTAAATTAATAAACTTTAATTAATTTAATTGAAATCAATTAGGAGTTGTGAGTTCTCATTCTACTTTAAAACTAAAGACATTCCATACTGAAGCTGAATTGTCCTAAGTTTACGTTATTTAAAGTTTAAAAATTCAACTCGATTTAATTAGTTTAAATTATATTAGAATTAGAATAACGAAGAAAAATGATTAAACCATTTATACTCTACACAATTCACATTTATTCAATGCCAACAAATTTACGTATGAGATTAGTTATTATCGGATAGCTGTAACATAAACTGATAAAATTTAAGGAATGGAACTTAGATGGAATTCTTTAAGTTCAATTTGACAAAAATAATGGCGGGAACGAGTTACAAAGGTTTTGCCCTGCGAGCTGATCAAAATTTGCTCCAGTTCAGGATTGATCTCTGGTCCTCAGGTCCTCGCGCATCTCACGAGATCCCTTGCACAGCCCTACTCTAACGAATTAATGGTCATTTTTCCAATCAAAATTCACCATTAATTCACACGTGTGTCCTTTGTATGATCTCAGTCTTATTCTAGAAACTATTTTATGATGAACATCGGGTAACCCCAAAATCACTCACATCTCACATTTATACTAACAAATCTATACATTTCATCTATCGCTTAATTTACCTTACTTGATTATTTTCCCATAATAATTTATGTGTCTTAAATAATTATTATGCTATTCTACTGTCATTCATTTCATTCTCATGATTTATCTACTTATTATTTAAACGAATCTTGTGGTATAAATTTCCTTTCTTAGCCCTAACTTACATTCTAGCACGATTCACTAATATTTATGACTGAGAACTTTCAGTCCCTTGAAAAACTTCCTTTGCTGAAAATAATAATAATTATATAATGTTCATAAATGTATCAGTTCACCAAGTCCCTATTTGTCAAATCTCTATCTCTTCCCATTACAATTTAAATTCGAATTCTCGTGCAAATAATCAAGGATCTAAGAGGTGCTGCCTCTATCTGAACTTAAATCAATTGTTTCGCAGATCGTCACACTTCTCCCCCTCAAAGAAAAGTTATGTCATTGGCTTACCTTTTATTTCAATTAATGTCGATAGAATTTTCATGGGGTTGCCTGAATTTCCTTGAATATTCGAATGTCGCCTACGTTTTTCTGTTCGTCATAATTCGATTTCAACAATTACTCTAAATTTCGATTGACGAATGCGGTGGTTTCGTGTTCGATTCCCTATTAGTTTATACAAGAAAATTGATTACCCTATCGGTCTATTCGACTCCAATTATATTTATTTCATGATACGTACTGTAATAATAGACTATTTATGTTGAGACAGAATTATAGCCCTCTAGACTCTAAGAGGGCTAATTACTAAAATTAAGTAAGAAAATTAAAATAAAAAAAAATATTAACAGGAAATTTGAGGAAATGTAGAGTAATAATGATATTTTGAAAAAGGAAATTGATCCGGAGGCATTTTTCGATACTGAAATAAAATTGAAGTTACTTGCTCATGTTTTGGGTACAAACCCAGACACCCATGGGGTAAAGCGATGTAACATGGATGTTACCATTGGCCCCCTCGCTACCCACATACCCGGGATAAGTATTAATCGGTCAGAGACTCCGATGTTTGGCAAAGACAGCCGATCGTCTTCGAGTTTTCGTCGTTGTAGTATCTCAGTTAAAGTGCCTCGCTAGTACTGCCTGTCCGTGCTGAAGTGCAATGGCTACGCCTAAGGAACGCCGACGTCTAAAGGCCTGAGCACAATCTTGAACTGAACCTATAATCTGGACCCGAAGATCATTCTGTCCTTTTGTTATTCATTCCATCTCTCTTGTTACGTGACTACAAGAGAGATAGCGCAATATGATAGAAAACGACAAAATGATCTTCGGGTTCAGATTATATGGCTCAGTTCACGATGGTGCTCAGGCCTTAAAAACGACGACGTTCACACCGAAATTCCAAGGCATACAGGGTAACCGAGGGCAGGAGGCTCACCTTGTTGGCAGCCAGGAGGGAGCTTCTTCTCTTGGATTAACCATAGCGTTAGACATTTGTATCTTTCTTTATATCTCTATTTTTATTACATTTGATCTGTCAATAGAGGAACATACAGATATACAATTAAAATTAGCTGTCTTACTGACAATAGATGCTCGGGCTCGCAAAGCTTGAGGGGCAGTGAAAGGCACCTCTTTCCGAACATCTTTCTTGACGCCGGTAACACGAAGGTTATCCGAGGCTTGTCGAGGAAGTCTTCTCTGAGCTCCTGTCTGAGAAAGTTACCCAGGTAGATACCCGAGTACCTAGCCACCGCAACGCCCGGTTACCGCCAACACGACGTCAATCACCATCTCGCCGAACAGGAAGTGCAATCTTGCCGGCTACGCCACGTATTTATAATTCTCAAAATAAATTATTCAAACATACTTCCGGCTCATTTAATCACATAGGAATATCATTCAAAACAGAGTAATTTATAATTCACATAATACATTATAATGATACATGTGATATAAACGTTTTTAATGCATTCTTTTCTACTTACATTAAGTTTGTCATTCGATACGAATAATAATTTTTTAAGATAAATTTCTTTATTTTTTAAATCTCTGTAAGACGTATCTAAAGTCTTATTTGGAGAATCCTGAGGAGTTGGAGCTGTATGTGTGATAATGGGGGGAACAGATCCAGGTGTTGTAATTTTATTTTCCTTCAGGATATTACATTTTGATTGATTTATCTGTTTCCAAGAGTTATTATATTTTTCCTGATTACAATTGTCTTTATGTTGCCATAAATCTTCTGTACTACACCAGGAGTTTTTGAAATCCTGAAAAAAATATCAAAAAACTGTTTTCATAATTATCATAACTCTCTTTTAAATCATTACAGGAACATTTGAATGAGTCTTGTCTTATGTACTTTGCTGTACTTGTTTTGCGTTGAAAATGACTTTCACGTATCTAAACAAATCTCTCTGTCAGAGGTTGATGCAAATTAATTCTTTTTGCGAAAAAAATAACAGAATTTTACAAAGAATAGATACACTAATGGAAAACGTGTATAGTAGTACACGCGGGAAGGCATCGAAATGAAAAAAATCAAAGGAATTGATTGATCGCCATTTGGAGTAATATACTTGGAAATACCACCTACCAGCGAGGAGATTAGGAATCGGTAAGGGGAGAGAGATGTAAATTTATAGAATGGAAGAAATAGTAGACATATTTTGAATTCGGAATTGTGCAAACGCCATTCCAAGTCATGGCAGGGTGACCACTTAAATTTTAAAATAGCAGAACAGATAGAACTGCCCAATTTTTGGAAAAACTGCGTAAATTTAAGAACGAATACCGAACTCATAATAGGGATGTATTAGAAAATTTGGATGCAGTTATAAAGGATTAGGCAAACGATTGGTTATTAGTAAATAGCGGATCGTGGCATAATTTAACTGATTTAATGCGGGAATTCAAAAATGCGTACCTAGATGAAAAGTTTAGGGAAGAGTTCCATCAAAAAATTTAATTATTCAATCAGAGACAAAATCAGAATATTCTATCATACCTAGCAGAGATTAGGAAATTATTTATCATATTCAACCCAAGGAAAAGTTTGGAGTAGGAGTTGCGCAGGGCATACGAGAATTCTTGCCAATAGAATATAAAGTATATAATATTGTAACGAAGTTACAGCGCCCGTCCCATTATTCATGATCCTGAGGACCCCAACCCTGTATGTCACTGGGACGGAAAGCGCAGGCGTAGCTGAGCAAGCGGAGCTCTTACCCGCTCAGTCTCTCTCTACCCTCTCCGTGAGTGCCAGTAGGTGCAATCTCCGAGTTAAATTATAGAGCCCTATACCCTATACCTATTTGAGCGACCTCTGAATTAGTAGAGATTTATTTGGAACTAAAATTCAATATGGCGACTATGCCGGGAAAATTAAAATACACTTAAATAATTTTTATTGTAATTTAGAATAAGAAATACATTTATTGGCATTTTAAAAAGATTTGAGTATGAAATTGAGATGTTAAACATATATTGAATTATATATGCACTAAATTGCTGAGAAGTTATGTTTTATTACAAATAATGATCTCTAATGACATTTTGAAATCAAATTTAGTCCTCCGGTGTAGACATGTGGTTAAAAATTTTGAATTTTAATTATTCAAACAAATTTTCTTTTGAGGACGAAAATTATGGCAATTTTTTTTTCTGTGGAGTGTTTGTAATGATATGCAACACCATAGGACCAATTTTTATTTTAAAAAGTTATTAGAGATTTTTATTTGTAATAAAAGGCAGCTACTTTTTAGCAGTAGCTATTTTCGAGTTTTAAAATTAATGTATTATCGGACCACCGTAATATGCAGTAATTAATTCAATATTTTTTAACAATCGTATATAGTTTCTTACCCAAACCTTTCCCGTTTTTAGTAGTTATTATTGACATAATTATATCAATAATAACGAATAATGCCAATTGCTGCTTAAATAATGAACGTCTGGCATGGATGAACGAGGGTATAATATTTTATCTTAAACTGAAACTATAAGGCTACTTGAGGTTAAATGCGCGTCCTCGACCCCGAGTCCACAAACACAATTCACTTATAATTTTATAAAGTGTTGGAATATTGGCACAGATATAGGCTCTGGAAGCTACGATCACGATTGTTCTCAACAATCTATCCCGACGCAGCTAGAGGTGTATGTCTTCCGACTCGTCACTTCCCACAACACCAGAAGACGATCGAGTCGGGAAAAAGGTTGTAAGAATATAGCACTGGTAATCCTTCACTAACATGTGCACTCACAGAATTTATAACGCACTTCGAATGTGGAATTGAACTTGTCAATCTTCACGACGTTTACGTTAGTTTTAATATGTCTTAGCTTTGCGATAGTCAAAAGCTGAGGAATATTATTTCCTTGATATCAACACCACACATGGAAAATGAATAAACGATACTACTCGAAGCTTTCAATAATAATGCCAGACTCTTCAAAACAAAACTTTATCTCTCTTTCCAAACGAACCTCTTTCATAGCGAGAGTAATAATAGAACCTTAACTCGTCAACCGTCGACAACAACAATTCCAAGGCTCGATTCAAAGAGCGAGTTGGCCACCAAAACAAACAATACAAAAATTCACAATTAATTAAGATCCAAGTCTGAAAAATAAACCAGGCCGACAATTTCCTTTAGACATAGAAAATAAATTATAAACACTAATAAATGTACCTCTTACCCTACTTTGTACAATACATTTGGTTGTAGAAATACAAGTAGTGGTAAGGGTTATTGAGTGGCGCAGAATTATGTAAAATTTTTTTTATTGATAATAAATAAATATACAATACTGTTACTTATTTGCTTTTTATTTTATTGTCACGCGGCGTCTGTGGTGGTTTTTCTGGTTTTTGCATGAGACTGTGTACGCGACTCAGCTGATTGTGTATAGACATGATACTCATGCAACTTTGATGTCGGTGAGGTAGATTCCTACATATATGAAACGACATCAGGGCCTGCTAAGCTATTAGAGGCCGTTTCATCCGGTCTAAATGATATTCTGGAAGTTCCTATGTCAGATTTCATCCACTGCACCTAGCCATCAGCTGACGCTATCGCTATCGCTATATTCGGCGTCGAGAACTCTACCTCGACGCCGACCTCCTCGACTAACATCTCGTTCGTCGCTTCATAAAGGTAGGGCTGTTCTCGCCGTTTCCCTCCTCCGAGAGTACTCTGCTATTTGTTCCTTTGTGCAATAAACGTACTGTTACTAAAAATACTTATCCTGTCTCATTTGTTCTCCCTTATCGCCAGCCCACAGCCGTATATTCCTGATTTTTCCTCTTGGGTGCACTTCCTAAAAGGTGAATCCGATGATTTTCTTCACACTGCGTATACTTATGTATTTTCATGCGCTGATTACGAAAATGATAGTGAAAATTGGTGACTAGTCGATTTTAATGGTGAAACCATGAAAAAACCATAAAAAATCATGTTTTTTTCGTTTATCTCAGGTAATATGCAAAATTTCAAAAATGTTTAAAACAAAAGTTGTAGACCTCAATGAAATAAACATTTTTTGTTGCAAGCATTTTTTTCTGCGAGTGATAGTTTCCGAGAAAATCAATGATATATAGATTTTTATGAAAAAAAAAAAAAAGAATATTCTCCATTGGTTTAGGTTGGGTATCTGCTCACACTTTTCACCACGGGAAGGTTGGAGTATTTTGAAAATCATTTTTTTTATTTTTTAATTGTTTTTTTTTTACTATTACGATTTTTAAATACATTTTAATTGCTGAGTATATTTAGTGGCCAGAGTAATATGCTTTTGCATTAGTAATTAATTCTTTAAACCGATCAGCAACTATTTTCTTTACGCGTCGCCCTCACAAAAATTCTCAGAGATGGTCTGCAATATTGCTCTTATGCATTCTTCCTCTTTTCCCATGCCTGATTTCTGTCACCATTCCTAAATATCACCTACCCCCCCTGTAAGCACACCGAACACTTTCACCATACTTGTTTTATCTGTCACCCATTTCTAAATGTCACCCACCACTCCTATTGGAAAAATTTTGTAAAATTTTGAATATCGTGAAACGGTTCAGTTTATTTAATAATTTATAATCTAAGAAAAATCAAGAATAGGGAAATTCGCATAAATATACGCCCATGAGCGATGAAGCGATCGATAATTGCGTACGCAATTATAAGAATGAGTAGGGGAATTGAGGCTCGTGAGTACTCAGAGAGTTCAGTTGCGATTCTGAAGAGTGTGTCTTGGCGAGAGCATTCACGTGTGTAGACGTCGTGCCTGGACTATTCCTTTTGAGCTTCTTCTGAAGTAAGAAGAGCCTGGATGTTTAGTTTATTTAGAACCTATGAGATTCTTAGTGACTAAGACTGAGTTAAGTTTATAATTGTGCCTAAAAAGAAAAACATATAGCTCTATTGTGCATCTGAAACGACTTGGGTTTGGGATTTCCGATTATATGGAAAACGAAATCGAAACAATCTTTTTGAACCAATTCTCATATTGGGGCTCAAGATTGTGAAGATAGTTTTTCGTATGAGGAGAAACACCCGGATTTAAGAAATTTTTGTTAAAGAGGTTCTCTTTCCAAAATTCTGAAGAAGGACTTAGCTTCCAAAACTGGATTTTGAACCGGGGTTAGTTTCGGGCCTCATCCAGTTGGGAATGGAGTTTTTCTCTAAATAAAAGGAAAAATTTAGCTTTTAAAACTGAAATTTGAACCGAAGTTAGTTTCGGACCTCATTCAGTTGGGAATGGAATTTTTCTAAAATAAATTGAATTTTGACAAAGCGAACTCTCTAATTTCGTGAAATAATTATGAAAACTTTATGGAGAAAAACTCTCAGGATAGGATATTATAATTATTGGATTGAAATTGCGAATCAATAGAGTAGCTAAAGTGTACTAAATTCTGTTCCTCTGCTGTTGACACCACCCATCCTCGGACACGTACCGTCGACTGCCATCTTCCTGGTCAGCATGTGCACGGGAATCTCATCCATGCACCTGACCAGGATCCTCTTGAACCTGCGAAGAGTGTTTGTGTGTAATGTGTGTGTGTGTGTGTGTGTGTGTGTGTGGTTGTTCTGAGCCTCACGACTCAGAATTTACATGAAACAGATCAATGTGAATTTGTTTAATTAATTGTTTCATCTGCGGACGCGTGTCGATGGTCAGCTGATTGCCCCAAAAGCACAAATGCCAAATGCCTACAACCAGCTGACTGACTGTACGCAGACATCCATGGTTCTGTGCTATGAGTCGGGCATTTTCATGATTTGAATTATTATAGTAGTGAAATGTGTACGTGGTAATTCTATCACGTCACAATATATATATATATATATATATATATACATATATATATAATTGATTTTGTCGGAAACTATCACTCACAGAAAAAAATACTTGCAACAGAAAATTTGTATTTCATTGCAGTCTACAACTTTTGTTTAAACTTTTTTTGAAATTTTGCATATTGATTGAGATAAACGCAAAAAACCATGACGAGTCACCAATTTTCACAATCATTTTCGTAATCACAATCATCAACGTTTTTACCAAGATTTAATTGAGGTACATATCCTTCGATTTTATCTTTATTTTTAATTTCTATGCATATATTAGATATTGATCTTGCTGGTAAAATTATGCTCGGTTCAGGTGAATGGAATGGATATTTATTTTCCTTAATTTCTTCCAGCTCCCGTATCTACTAATATACTTGATGGGCGTTTTAGGCCATCAGCAAATATATTAATTGCTGGAATCGAATAACTAGTGTTAAAATTTATCCTTACATCCTCGATTTTTTTTGCGGGTGCATTTAAATTGTATTGGTTTTCTCCTCCTTCAACGCACCTTAATTGAGGAGGGGTCTCGCATTTCCCTGGTTTTCGTTTTGTGGTTGTGATTGCCTTCGTTCATCATTAAATTTTTTTCTGCGACATACGTCTATTGTATGGCCTGGTTTCTTACAATATTTACATTCTATGTAAGGTGGTTTGTTAGTATTGAAGGGTCTGTTGGATCTTTCGTATCCTTGAAAACGTGGTGG
>JAUESI010020365.1:0-10679 GCA_032275145.1 Synergus laeviventris | reverse complement strand
GCTGTACGAACGTTTCGAGTCTGACGCACAAGAGTGAATAGACAGGCAGGCTGGCTGGCACTGTTCGTATTCGTATATATACGTTCGTCACTTCGTCCAGACGCCGCGGCCGGCTGATGACGAGGGCTGGAGGCGCCTACACGCCAGCCAAGCACGAGAGGGGACTCTAGTCTTCTGCAGGGAATCCTGTATAGTAGCTCTTATACTCGCATAATACGCGATAAAGCTTAAGTTAACACGAGTGTATGCGTATATATATAGATCTTTAGAATCGGCTCCAAGCATGAGTACGTCGCCTCCGTCTGTTCTAAACGTGTGCATCACTCAAAATCAGTTAGCAGTGGCTCGTATACATTCGAAGTAAAAGAATAAAGACTAGTAGTTGCGGAAAAACAGTATAGCACTGATCGACTCGCGTCGAGACTCGAGACTCGAGACTCGGGCCGAGCGATCCGATATTCGTGCATTATCAACGTGCATGAATAGCATGAAGTAGCGATCGCCCGCGGTGAGTGTGCGACATCCATATTTTCAAAAATTTCAATGTCACGCACTCATTTTTGGGACTTTCACTAAGTTCGTATATGCTACTTTGCATTACAATTGTTTCTCATTTATTTTACATTATTAAAGCTTCATTTTCACCTTCTTATTCATGTCAAGAAAAAGTTGCAATATCTCTCTGCAAAGATATACATTACATTATTATGTTTATTATTTATTTCAAAGATAATTTCATATAAATGAAGATAGTTTATTGTATTTAAGTGTTATTTTACGACATATTTAGTTATATTTTGATTGTTTCATTTGTAAAAGTCGCTAAACTGGAAATTAATATAATTTAGGGAGAAGGACAATTTTGATAAAGCCGGCGAATGGAGAAGGTGTTTATAAATCGTTGCAGAAGAAAGTGTGGGCGATCAAAAACATTTAAGAAACGTATCGTGCGCTGGAAATTTCAGAATTAGTGAAAAGTCAATAGCAACGTGCTTCGAGAGAATTATTAAAAGGGAAACACAATTAGGAGTTGAAGATAATAAGGAAGTAGAGAGTTGAGAGAACAGATGACAATCGATATTGAATAAATATAGTGAAGTTATATGTGTCTTTGGTGGTGAGAGCAAAGCAAAGCAGAGTGTAAAAAGTGTAGTCGGATTTTGAATTTGTGATAAAATTGTGAAAAAACGTGGACAAAATGCCAGAAAGGTTTAAAGTGACACCGGCTACGAATAACGTGCCTCAATATCAACCAAGTTACGCACAACAGCAGTTATCACACGAGTTTGGTGAGTGATATAGTAGAAACAGAATTAGAAACGTCGATAACATTGTATAAGAAGTATGTGGCTCCATAATGAAGGGCATGTAGTTTGAATTATTCTGATTTTCATGTATAAATGGAAATTTCCATTATTGCCGGGAAAATCGGACAAGCTATAATACTAATTGATAATATGGTGTTAATGCAGATTATATAACAATGATAGATGATTTTCTGTAAATTGGGCCATTCAAATTTTAGTAATCTATATAAAATCTATTTATTTGCATAATATTATTATTAATTTATTTTACATTTTGTACAGATTTTTTGAAATTTCTAAATTTTATCATGACAAATCAGTTTAACCGTGTTAAAATGTTGGTTCAAAATGTTTTGGAATATTTCATATTTATGGCTTTTGTTTTGTTTCAATTTCGTGAACGGAATTATTTTCTGACGCACAGTAATGCAATAAAAGGCGAGTTGGTTTTTTCCATTGAATGGGGCGCTTCTCAGGGGTCTAGTGAGGGCCAATATAGTTAAGACAGGTCAAGTTGGGCGTTAAACCAACATGAAAAATTCAATTCGAAATTTTTAAATTTCGAAGGAATGTAACTACATGATTTAAAAATAATGTTGTATTTTCGAATTTTGTATCTTGAAATCGTAATATTTTTTCAAGATTCAATATGAAATTATTAAACATTATAGGAAAATTCTATTTCATTTCTATTCCACTGTTTGACCTACTTTTAAAAAATATCATTTTAAAAGCTTTACTTTCAAAATCTTGAGTTTTTACTACTTTTTACGATTAAAAATTTTAATTATGAAATTTTAAAAAATGCACTACTTCTAAAGTATTCAATAAATTTTATAAGTTCGAAATTTTAAAGCTGAAATTGGAGAGTTATTGAACAATTTTTTATTTCGTCTATGCTCGTTAAAAAGACGCATTAAAAATTGAAGTGTGTTTCAAAATTTTAAGAACTGAAAATTTAATATTAAAAATGGAACGATTTCGACTCTAGAGTTTCTTGAAGTATTTTACATATTTAACCCCTGTAATTGAATTTTATAGACATTTCAAACTTTAGATTTCATGAAATTTTAAAAAATGTTTCCTAATTCTTTTGAAACATTTTTTAAAATGTTGAAAGTTATTTAAATTTTGGAAAATGATATTCAATCTTTTGAAATCTGTTCAAAATCACTCTAAATTTCTTAAAATCTGTCACAATGTTTCTAAATATAGTTAAATTCAAATAAAACATCTGTAAGTTTCCAAAATTCCAAGAACTTACTTAAAAATCCAAGGAATCTATTAAAATTATTTAAAACCACAATACATTTTTTGAAAACCACTATTGAAATACCTGAAAATACCAGATTTTCCATGAAATTTTGAAAGTTTTTAGGATCTCCAAAATTCCAAGAAAGTTTAAATAATTTAAGACTTCATATAATATATTTTCTTAAACCCTTGAAATTAAGTAACACGTACTCCAAAAAATTCCAAAACTTCGAATGCAATTTCTTGAAATCTTTTGAAATCGCTTGAACTCTTTTTAAATTCACGAAAATTCCAAATAGTCTTTTGAATACCCTTACAAATTATTTAAAATTTCATGACATCTTTTGAAACTTCTTGAAATACCTTGAAATGCTTAAAAAAATCCAATTTAATTTCTTCAAATCTCAAACATTCCTCAAATTCAAAGAAATCTCTCAAAATTCTTCAAAATAGGGACGTTTTTTAAAAGCTTGAAAATCCCTTGAAATATCTTTAAATTTTTGAAAATTCCTTACGAATTCTTGAAAATTCTTCGAAATGCCAATTCTTTTCACTCTCTGAAGCCCTTTTACATTTCGAAAAATTCAATATAATTTCTCAAAATCATTTCAAATTCGTTTAAATCTCTTAAAATTCCTGAAAATCTGAACGCTTTAATATTGACAAAAACATTGAGTACAAATACCTCACATGGAATTTCAGTTATGGCAAGACGCACATTTCTTTATAATCACAATTAGAAATAAGAAACGCCTTGGCAGCCACACGCTTCTCGTAAAAAGACTCATATTATAAGCGATGCGTAACATAAAACACTTGATTCATTTATATATAAATGTATCAAGTAATATAATTATCACTTAATTGCGCTGTATAAAATAACTTATAGCATCATTCCAAATAAAAAACCTCTCATAAGGGAATATAGCTGATAAAACTTAATATCCTTCCTTCGATGAATATAGAAATTGTTTATGGATTTCGGTTAAATTTTTAAAAGCTAATAAATGCAAATTTTACAGAACGAGCAGATAAAGTTCATGAAAATCAATGCAGCTATTATAACGTAATATATAACCTTGACGTAAAAAAGATATTTGCTCTCTAAATCTGAATTATAGTTAAATTTTACTAATTAATAATAGTTTCTTACTAATTCAAATGGTGCGAAGTTGTTTACTATAAATTAGTAAAAAGTTACTAATTCCATTAGTAAGAAGGATAAACTAAATGATTTGGTAACTCTTTACTAAATAAATTAGTAACACTATTCAATGATAAATATCTTAAAAATATTTAGATCCCTTACAATTTCGCAAAATATTTTAGAAGTCATAACCATGAAAAAATATTCAGATTTCTTAAAATTTCGCAAAATATTTTACGCCATAAGAATCATTGTAAATCTCATGGAATGTTTTAAAAACCAAAAATTTCGCAAAATCTTTTAAAACTCATAATAAATCTCTTAAATCCCTTAAAATTCCGTGAAGAACTTTAAAATCACCTAAAGCTCTTAAAAATCCCTTAAAAAATTGTCATAATTTCTAAAATTCTTAAAAATATTATATAATTTTTTGAAATTACTAGAAATCCTTAATCCTTAAAAATCTGACAAAATCTCTAACTGTCTTAAAAATATTATTAAATTTCTTAAACTTACTAAAAACTCCCTAATATTTCATTAAAAATTTGTTGATCCCTTAGAATTTCGCAAAAACTTTTGAAAGTCATAAGAATCTTTTTAAATCGTTTAAAATTCTGCGAGGGACTTCAAAACCAGGAAAGTTCGTTGAAAGTCCATTAAAAATTTGTCCTAAAAATCGCATGAAATTTGTTTAAATTCCCTGATAGTCTGTTAATTCTCTTTAAAATCCCTAAAAAATTCTTTAAATGACTAGAAACTCCGTAAAATTCCATGACAAATTGTTAATTAATTATAATTCTTTAAAATATTTTAAAAATCAAAGAAATATTTTAATATCCGTCAAAATACTAAAAATGCATTAAAATCGCATAGAATAACTGAAAATAATTTATAATATTAATTGAAACCTATTACTAGAAACCTCGTACAATTCAACGAAAAAATTGTTAATCAGGTCTTAAAATTTTTAAAATTTTGGACTACACACTTTTTGTGAAGAGACATTCAAAAGAAGATATTGATATTTAAAATATCGATATATAAAAAAAGTGGTAATTCATGTTAAAAAATATATATATATATGTTATTATCGATATATCAAAAAGTAATGTCGATAAATCAGTATAAGAGAATACTGCGTCTGCGCAAAAGATTTTTAATCTATTTAGAAATTATAGTTTTGCCTTCAGCGTAAGTTTAAAATATCAAATTTGTTTATTTAAAAAAACTGAAGAACAGTTTTAAACTCAACTTTTCAACCAAATAATTGTTTGGTTTTTTGAATGTACTTATCTGCTGCTATCGGAACATTTTATCGATATATGTATCGGTAGCGGAATTCCTTAAAATATGTTTTGAAATATTTTCAAATACCTTGAAATCGGTTGAATTCTGTAAAATGATTGGTAATAATTTTAAATTGTTAATAATCTTTTAAAAAATATAATATTTCTGAATTTTGAATGATTTAATTTGAAGTTATTCAATATTATTCACGCTTTAAAACTAAATCTTTAACTTTTAATTAGTTGAAATTTGCATAGTTTGGAGCTTTTTCATTGAAAAAAAGTAAATTTTAAAACTGCACATTTTTTCATTTTGGACGACACATTTTAAAATTGGGACTACATAAAGTGTGTTGAGTACTTATTACACATTATTTTAGGCCCTGTTTTGACTTCATTGTAATGCTTAAAAATATCATAAAAGTCCATAAAATCATTTGGAAACCATAAAAATATTTTTTGTTTGACCCCTCTATAAAAATTCTGCTTTTAGTGTCTGTTTGGCCAGCGTAAAAGTCCCAATTTCAGTCAAGTGAAGATCAGCGGGCTTAAAGTTTTTCTGAGTGATGGCGCCTTTGCTTCGCTCGTACGTCAAACTTCATCCTCGCCAAAATAACCTCTTTTACGCCCTAGATACACAATATTATACTATTAATATCCGCTAGTACAAGTCTATTAAAAACGAAAAAATTCATTAAAATCACATAGAATAACTAAAAATGATTTATAACAATACTTTGAAATTCTCGGAAATCTTCTTAAATCTGTTGAATAAAGTATAAAAATTAAAAGCTAAATATTATGACAAACATAATATAGATATTTGTATACAAAAACCTTAACACTACTGATTGACTTACTATTTCATTTAGTAGAAAGTGCAGAAATGACTAATTCAATAGTCAACTGTAATAAGGCTACTAATTTTTATTACAATTAGTCAAGTTCTTATTATTAATTCAGATTGAGTGAGTGCGTCCCTAAAAAAATTGTATTTTTATCAGATTGCTATATGCTAGAGTATTTTATTATATTGTATAGACAGAATAAATAAAATTTTTTAACTTGAGAGACGTGTGAAGCATTTGCCAAGTGTTGTCATCTGTCGTGTAAACGTCATTGAATCTCTTCGTCTATAATATTCTGTATAGGTTTTGACGAAAGATGTCGACTTAAATGTGGTCGATGGAAATCACCTTGGCATAAAAATAGCAGAGTTCTCTTCTTGTTTCAGAAAATGCAAACGCAACTTGAAAACGAAGCGACTAGACATAATAAACAAATAATTTATGTTATGAGGTCTTTTCAGCCAGCACAACACTATTGTCATATTGAGATATGCGACCTATATCACTAATTAAGGCTCATTTAAGGCTAATTTAATGCCGTATTTCGAAATTAGATGCTACACGTTTTTTATAAAAAAAAGCTAACGATTCTGCTAATTAGATTATTGGATTAGATTTTTTCTTGTTATTACCACGATAACTCTTGAAAGAATTGACAGAATGGATTGGCGTCTTTGGTCTACTTGTTTAGTGTCCTAAAATGAAGGTCACTATTAGCCAGCCATTTTGGATAAAAACTCAAAAAGTTCGAGTATTTTAAAAATTATTGAGAACACTTTTCTTTTAATTTACAAATTTTATGAATAGATATTTACAGTCATCAGAAATTCAAACAATTTATTCTTATGAGTTTTTTCGATAAAAAAAATTGTCAGACTTATAACACTTCGAAAATTCAAAAAATCGAACGAAAATTTTAATTTAAAGCTAGACAACGCACGATATAGAAATATACAAATTCTCCCATGACCATTTTTTGATAGAGTAAGTAATTTTTGTTTTAATCGTCAAAAATGTTGTTAAAAAATAAAAAAATAAAATTTTCTCGCCAAAAAACGTGAGATATGAGAAAATGTTACAAAAATAATGTAAAGCATTGAAAATCGACGACCAAATATCCGATTTTCATGGTGAAACCATCAAAAGACCATAAAAATTATAGTTTTTTGCGTTTATGTCAGTTAATATGCAAAATTCTTAAAAATATTTCAAAAAAAAGTAAAGGGAAATGATGAAGGTATGTATATGGTGAATATAAATCATCATAAAGGAAAATGGTAAAAGGAAATCATGATACAGGGAAGCCGAAACTAATTGACGTACCTTTATGAGTTTTTAAAAATAAAAATCGATGTACGACTGATTTTCTCAGAAACTATCACTCGTATTAAAAAAAATACTAGGAACAGAAAATGTGTATTTCGATGAGACATACAACTTCTGTTTGAAACATTTTTAAAAATGTTGCATATCTATGTAGAAATGTATAAATGGGACTGGCAAGGGTCTGGCCAGTTTTCCCTACTCCAGTCCTACTCAGGGCTTGTAACGCTGTGAAAGAAAAATTACTTTTCTGATAATTTAGAAACTTTATTAACGATTGTAATATAATCTTTATAAATGCTAAGTAATAATAATAAAATAATAATAAAAGTAATAATAAAGTGATAATAATAAAGTAATAGTACAAAACGGTGGAGATTCCATCATTGACAGCCTTTTCAGATAGGCTTTTTTGCGTTTTTCTGTCAAAATGGGTACGAATTAAGGAATCTGTGCAAGAAAAATTATTTTAATCATCAAATATGAGATTAATATGAAAATAAATATGAATTAAAATTATAGGGTCTTACCAAGTATGCATCGATGAAATTCGTAATCTTTTAATAAAAATTTATCTCCAGACTTTCTACTATTGGTGAACATCATCGCTATAGTTCTTTCGCCATAAACTTTTTAAAGATATTGATGATGCTTTTGGTCAGAATAAAATTGGGATCTATTAAGCTATCCAATGATGATAACTGTAAAAGGTAAAAAAAACTTTTTACTTTACAATCTAAATAATAAATAAAATAAAGTGCAAAAATATTCACGACCATTCATAACATTATTATTATTGTTTATATATGTTACTTCTGTTAAAGATAAATTATAAACTCACAAAATCAAGTCTAAATTGTTGATCCGTCCATAGTTTTTCATTAAATTTAGTAAACTGGGCTATGTCTTTAAATGGAACGTTTAACTGGTTGTCGATAATGAAACCACGATTGGATGAATCATCATTTTTTAAGAATAATGCTTTCAACATGACTTCCATTCGTCTCAGCTTGTCTTTAGTTTCAGTTAATTCCACTTTAATCTCTTTTATTTCATGTAAAAGAAGATGAGTATCTATATATGGTATTGTACCATATATAGACTTCTAACCCCTATAGAATGATTATACGACGTACATGACTGCATTCGTGTTCTGACATCCAATGCCACGAAACGCGCAAACGCGAATGTTTCCCCACCCGCTATCTAGTGAAAAGTAAAATCGCGAGTGGAAGGAAAATTGAGTCGGGGAGTGGGGACTCGGGGGCTCGTGAGCGAGCGGTGAGCATCTTAAAGTTTTCTCTGGTCAGGACCCGTGAAATTTGGTTCTGATACACAAAGACTTGGTCTCTTGGAGGAGTCAGTAAAGATTGCTCATTCTCTCTCTATCGAACGCGACATAGTTTGCCTGTGAGCAATTAGAAATAAATGGAAAACATTGTAAGAAAATAAAAGGAAATAATAAGATGAGAATCGTGAGCGATCAGTAAAAATCTATAAAGTGTTTTCTGGGCAGGACCTGCGATTTATCGTGGTGTCCGAGTTTAGATTCACTTTAGGAAACGTTTTCTAGGCAGGACCCGCGATTTATCGTGGTATCCGAGTCTGGACTCGTTTCCAGCTTAGTAGCACTGGACAGGACCCGCGATTTATCGTGGTATAATCTTAGTTTGGAGCGCTAAGCATGAAAATTCTGAATTGAGTCAAATTTCTGAGATTAGAAATATATTTCGAGCTCTCAGATATTTGATCTTTTGAAAGAATCCATAAAAGATTGTATACAGCGGCTTGCGAGACGACATTTATTATCGTGAGCACGTATAAGCGAATATTATAAGAAAAAGCAATCAGTGTATGCCTAAATGTGTGAAGAGTACTTAGAATAGTAAATAAGAAAAATTAATTGTGTATGAGGGTATTTTAAAAGTGAATAAAATAAGGATTAAAAATAATATTTGCTTCTTCTCTCGTGCCCGAATCTAATAACAATTAAAAAAGTGAAAATTCTTTAAATAAAATATAATATAAAGAATTTAAGGTTTCAATATAAAAAAATAAAAGCACACAGTTAAACTTTATCCACCAGAAAAAGTAATAGTAGCAATAATAATTTTTAAAATGTACGACGTGAAATGTTTTTGTATTTATCTTTTTTTTTTTTTCGATTTTCCTGATTTACTGTGTTGGTTATTTTTGGGATCTCTGTTATTCAGGTTAAATTCTTAAATAACCGACAAAAAAGCTGGCAAAAATTTGAAACTAAAAATTACACGCTCTATAATATTTGTTTTTGTGTTTGAACAGCTGAAGGATATGAAATGTAAAAATTGGCCCATCCCTCCTCCACTTACCCTATAACTTCATTTTAAAAGAAAGATATATAAATAAAGAAACTTACGATTGGTTGAACCTTTAGATTAGTGGTCCACTTTTTCAGTTTCGATTGTAAACTTTTCTGCGTTCATATCGACATTGTGTTTTGGAATTAATTCAATCGTATTTTTACTATACGTTTCTGAGGTCTCTGTTACAAAAGATGACGACGCGTGTCTTGTATCATGGCAATTCTGAAGGCGGCTCTTTTGGGACTACTGATGAATGTCTGAAATAAATGAAATTCATGAAGTATATACACTGAAGAAAAATTAAATATAATTATTGTATAATTGTTTTCATATATTTATTTTTTAACAAAAGTAAAAAGTAATTTTTTCCTTTTTTTGTTAAGAAGAGTAGTGCGAACTAAAACAAAAAAATGTTAGACTTACCCTCTATAGAGCTATTCATTAAGGATTGCGAATGAATTTTTATCTTCGGAGACAAGGTAACATATTTAATAATACTGCTTTCAGAAGAGCTTATTGAGCTATCTTGGTTAAAATCATCTCTTTTTTTGTCTTTTCTGGCGCATTTATTTTTAATTGCTCCCGTTTTATTTGCAGCTCGTTTCACTACCTTAGTTTTTTGTGCAATTAATTTTCTTATTTCAGAGGTTTCCCATTCGCTTTCAATAGAAGACTCATCAGTGTCAATGGAAGGCACATTTGACATTATTTTCTCCACAGAAGAAGTTTGGTTTTGTCTAAATTTCTCTTGAATCAGTTGTGCTTTCTCTTCTGGAGTGTAATCAGAATCTTCTGTGTAAAGACAACTTTTACGCCGAGATTTCAATTTTAACAATCGTATTTTTCCCACTGCTTCTTGAACATTTTCTGCAAACAAAAATATATACAAATACAGAAATTGCATATCTTGTCACCTTCAAATCGAGTATTATATTTAAAATATTTGAAAGAAATGATAAAATAACTTACTGGCCTGCCTTTTCAATAATATAATGGGGTATCTTTTTTTGATTTTTCACAAATTGCAAAAAGCGTGATTGCTCCAAAATTCAGTCTCACAAAAGCAAAAATAAATTATGTAAAAAGCTTATTAAAATATCTTTCTCCTGAAGGTAAAATCACTCAATTATAGAATAGATCCTAACCTAAAATAAAAAATTGAAATAAAA
>JAUESI010020364.1:0-10680 GCA_032275145.1 Synergus laeviventris | reverse complement strand
TGAACATGGCGGCTCTTCAAGTCAGCACAAGCGTTTTTCATTGAATCCTGTATCCAGTGTATTATATATATCAGTGGTTCCAGCACCCTACCCGCGCTTACTGGTACTCAGTGATTGGCCGAACAAGGAGTCTATTTTTATTCCAAGGTTGAATACAACTGCGTCTTAGGTCAAATTTATTTTCACGCGCAGGTTGAATTTTGAATGCAAAGATATTGGCGTGTGACAGGGGCTCCGTGCTCCATTAATACTTTCGAGGCTGAAATAATTCGGCACGGACAGTAGCGAGCTCTGCAGTTTCTAGCGGGAATTCGGCTGTGATTTAAATCTCAATATCGTCCTTCCTTCCTTCGTGATTCAATATTGTACAAAGTTCTTCCTTCTTGAACTATTATTTAGATCCCTAATTATTCGTAATGACATCCTTTATCGATCGGAGTGGCTCGAGGTTTACGTAAACAAAATTATTCGAAGAAAATTAGTTCTATAATCTAAAGGTTAGAGAGTTTTCCGAAAGTTCGTGACGTGGTTCTCTTCCTGGACTTCACGAGTCAAAACAACAACCGTCGACCGGCGCTAGTTGTTACATTAATCATTTCACGCTGTAGATTTAAATCTACAGTAACGTCACAATATATGTTAGAAAATTTAAAAAAAATTTCAAACTTTCTGAGACACTTTGCTCTTGATCAAAATAGAATTTAAAAAAAAAATTTTTTTTTCGCTTTTGGCATATTTTTTGAATATGAAAATATGTGTATAATGCATATTGTCACATATTAGACGTTTTAACTTCAGCCCAATCCACATTTGAGTGGCCACATATTCTCATTATGATCTTCTGTGTTTTTAGGGAAGAGGACACTGTAGTTATGGATATAATTACATTTTGAAAAGGATGTTAGCAGGCAAACCATAGAAAGGAAATTTGGATTTCAATGTGGTGATAGGATTTTTAAGAGGGGATATATGGGGTATCGAGTGTTCGTAGAGTATGATTTAATTTGCGTGTATCTAATACATTTATAGTTTTATTTACAGTGGTTCTGCGTACGAAGTCAGATTAAAGATTTCGAAGATGTATATGGATAGAGAATTTAAGATCGGAATGTGAAGGTTATGCGTAGGGATAAAAATGACCAAGTACATGGAACGTTTTTGAAGTTGTGAAAGCTTTTCATGCGCAGAGTGTACATAAAATATGATGATAAAATCAGCAATTATAATGTGTTATTATTATGTTAATTGTTTTCAGATAAATGCAGATGTCGCACAATTTGACAAAATCATGTGATACGGAGATGATTATAATAAGTGACCTTGACGAACATAACGTAGGTCAAGCATTCAATTTGTTTGTATATTTATTAATTAATGGGGACGCCGCAGGACGTATCAAATTCAATACACTTAAATACATTTCACATGATTTTAAAAACTCTTAAGGATACTGAACAGATTTCATAAGTGTCTTTTTTTCCATTAAAAAAATGGAATGGTACACCCCGAAATCGATGATACTCAAATACAATTTATATTGGTTATATTTTCGGTCGAATCCTTGCAGTGTACCTAATATACATTCTAGCAAAATATTTTTTCATGAGTATCCCTTTAAATTTTTTTCTGAATGAATGTCTTAGCTATATTGAATTCAAAAAAACAATCTTAAATCATTCCCGATGATTGGGACAATTCTGATTTCTCTTCATGGACAAACAAAAAAAACGATTTCAACAGAGATAGATTTTGTGTGTAGGCACGGTCTACCGGGAATAAAATGAGTGATTGAAAAGTTTCCGGAATAGAATAATGCAACTGAAATTCTCTGATAGAAACACTGAACACGAAGATAGAAAGAGAGTGACAATAGGAGATCGACAGAGATACAATATAGAGTCGTTTACAACGAGGGTGTAAATACAGTAGACGATGGAAATCAGTTCCCCTTCGCAAGTACTGTTGCACACTTTCGCTCCTATCGCACCAATGCCTCGTATGCTTTTAATCCACCTATTATCCATGCTTAAAGTTCAGTGGCACGAAAGAGCGTGCCTGCGATAAATTAATTGCATCTATCGTGTAGTTCAGGACATTGCCGTGATAAAAAATAGCGTTACTCTACTAAACCTTAACCTATGTAGCTTAAAATGAAAGGGAAAAATTATTAGAAAATTTTTTATTTGTACATTGTTAACATACCCTCATGGCTCTTTCTTAATATGGTTGCATGTAAAACATCGATCTCTGATAGAATTACAAAAAAATAATGGGTTATATTTAAGTAGAATAAAGACAGTTTCCGACAATGAAATACATATGTATATTATTTCCAATCCCATCTCACTTGTCACGTGACTGCAAGAGAAATAGGGCAATATGATAGAAAGCGACAGAACCATCTTTGGGACCAGGTGGAACCAGGTTATAGGTTCAGTTCACGAAGGAATAGTAAGATCAAACTTGCTATTCAGATATGTCAATAGAAACTGTAGATTAAGTGCCAGCCTTAGTAGAAGGAGTGACATCAAAATTACTCGCAAATGCGTGATGGTAGCAATCTATTTGTCTTTCTTGCTGTCGTGAAATTATGCAAGTGAGTGGTCTGTGCTATGAGCTTTTTGAAAACAGAGGTTATATAATCACAGAAAATACTTAAATCTGCTTAAATCAGAGATGATTTAAGTATGGTTAAGTATCTCTGATTTAAGAGATGATTGAAGTTTGTACCTCTGCTTAAATATACATTTATTCGGACACCGGCACCAAAAATTCTTATATGAAATTACATGACAAGTCGAAAGACTCTCATACCGTGTCAGGTGTATACAATGTAAGGACTTTGGAGTTTTTGTTTCCATTCCCCTCATCTCTGCTAATACGATGTAGCGCAGTTTGATACACAGCATGCCATCTCGTTTTGAAAAATATTTTATTTTATTTTTGTATAACCTATCACACTTTTAAACGCATTTTTAAGCAGTACAGGGCACGGATCACTCACTCGATCAATTGAAGAAGAAGAAGAAGATAGGATAGATTACTACCGCGCATGTGTGATTAATTTTGATGTCACTTCTTCTATTAATACTGGCATTTAATCTGTAGTTTCTATTGATATTTCTGAATACTTCGCAATGTGGTTTCGTGGTTTAGTTCACGGTTGTACTCAGGTGTACTCAGGCCTTTAGCGTCCGAAGATTCTGGAGGGGGTTGTACTAATCCGAGTGATGGCACTCCAATCACCCCGGCGAACATTTTAATTGACATCATTGAAATTAATTAAACATTTAATGTTGTTTACAAGTATTTGCGGAAATATATTTTTTTTTGTAATAATAAAAGTAAAAATAATGTAACGTAATATAGGTACGAAAGTTGTGACAAGATTTTCCAGTTTCTGACTTTGTCGGACGAAAATTTGTGCAATCAATACTTTCCGTAATCTAAACAATCATTCCTCTAACATTTCAGAGAAAGAATAGTCACCGAGAAAGCGAAATTGGAACGGAAGATGAGAAATGTACGGATCAATATAGTAATATATTAAAGTGATAAATATTCCATTTTTCTACCATAGGAAATCATGAAACTCCTTCTGAAGGACGTAACAAAAATTCATATGCTCATGAATATGATTTGTAGGTGACATACTGCGGGTAAACATTTTTGGACGGCTGTCGGTTCAATATGAATGTCTTTGAATATTGACAAGGTGCTTGGCGCGACAATGGTATCTCGCAATAACTCAATTCTAACCTGAGCTTAAGCCAGCGAATTTAATCTGTGAATTGTAAACATTTTGCAGATGTGACAGTAACGATACATTATCAGGGACATTTCCTAATAAGGAAACTGAATCTCATTATTTTTTTACAGTCAAAATTTCAACTATTTTTAAACAGAGCCTAACATGTTGCGCTGTCACAGGATTTCAAAGTTTTCAAACTATTTCAAGAGATTTCAACTGATTTAAGGAATTTCTAGAGATTTCTAAGGAATTCAACAGAGTTTCATAACTTTCATACCATTTTAATGAATTTACAGATACTACAAAATAATTGAGAATTGTTTAACGATTTTCAAGAAATTACACAGAAAATCAAAAATTTCAAGATATATGTGTATAAGAAATTTTATATGACTAAAATAATTTCAAGAATTTTAAGAGATTTCAAGTGATTTTAAGTAATTTCAAGTGATTTTAAGTAATTTTAAGAGATTTTAAAATATTTTAAAATATTTTAAAGAATCAAACCTAATAATAGGCTGTGATTTGTCTGTAACAGTAAAGTGAAGTATGGTAAATTTCCTATTCGTTTCAAATGAACACTCGATCTTTCACTCCTATTTTGGCTAGTACTTAAAGTTTGGAACTTCAGTTCCCTACTGTTTTTAATCCTATTCGGGTGAAAATTATCCAAGATATACCTTGTTTTTAACTCTCTCAGTTTCTACAGTTCTAATTATTAGGATCCTAGTATATTTTAGTTTGAGATAGGCTCTCTAAATTTCAAGTTTTCAATATAGTTTAATCACAGATAGTTTTGTGGATTTAATAATAAATCTTTACCCCTGAATTTATACATTTTAGAAAAAAAATGGGCTTTTTTAATTTCTAATAAAATATATTAGTCATATAGGAAAATCGATTCATTTCAACGCAAGGAATCTTTATTTTTCTTTGATCAGTTCTACATTATGATTTAAATCTGATCAAATTTATATCATATATGATATAAATTTTTCAAAATTATTAACAGCCCCAATTTTCTCATTTTTCAATGAAATCTTATAGTTCTGTAAGGTAATGTGACGTGTACAATTAACAAACATTTACCATATGTTACATTCTCTATAATAAGTGCATACGCACATTCTTCATATTGTATATATAGGATATCAGCCATTCTTTTCTTCCTTCTCCAAATCTATCTATTCTCTCTCAATCCTTAACTATTGTTCACTTCCTTCTCAAAATCTATCTGTTCTCTCTCAATCCTTAATTATTCTTTCCTTCCTTTTCCAAATCCATCTCTTATTTTTCCAACCACAGCCACACTTTACCTCTTTCTTTAAACCCATTCTTTCTCTTTGCATCTCAATCTTGACCTCATTATGATTACGTACCCTTTCTGCTCCCTTTTTCTCTCATCACCTACATTTCCACCGTCACACATCTCCCACTATTAGCTAAACAATCTCTCTGCCTCTATTCTATCCCTGTTTCTCTCACTCTCCTTTAACAATCTTGGACATAAAAAAGCCATAAAACTCGACACGTGCCAAGCCTGTCAGCGCAACGTAATATGTTTTTCTACTTGCTTTCCATTTCTTCTCCAAATCTCCTATTCCTCGAATGCATAAGAACTCTATACTTCAGGTCGTCAAACTCTAAAACGGCCATCGAGAACAGAACTCCCTTGTGCTCATGTGAACCTAGGCTCTTGAACTCTCAAACTGGAGAACATACTTCATCCCCAAATTCCAAGAATATGATTACGCATCAACAGAATAGACCAGTTGCATAGAAACACATCACGTGCACTTGCTTCCCCAAGATCTACCATATATGGAGATTCTAAAATACTGGAAGATGATTGACTGGACTCACCCGATTTCTGTCTATAAAAACCGTAACCCTAACGGGTTTCATCAGTCTGAAAACAACAATTAACCATTGGCTCATAAAAACTCTCTCCTTACGTCGGTCTTCAAACAAAATCAGTGAACTTCGACTCTAATTCTAAACCCAGAGCGGACCAGGGGGTGCAATCTGACATAGGAACTTCCGGAATAGCATTTAGACCGGAAGAAACGGCCTCTACTAGCTTAGGTGGCGCTGATGTCGTGTCATATATGTAGGAATCTACCTCACCGACATCAAAGTTGCATGTGTATCATGTCTATAGACAATCAGCTGAGACGTACACAGTACAAAAACTACAAAAAGCACAACAGACGCCGCGTGAGTCGTGACAATAAAATCAAAAACTAATAAGTAATAGTATTTTTATAGTAGTAGTGTAGTGTAGTGTATTTATTTATTGTATGTTTACTTATTATCAAAATTAGCTACTGCTGAAAAGTAGCTGCATTTTATTACAAATTAAAATCTCTAATAACTTTTTAAAATAAAAACTGGTCCTATGGACTAAATTTGATTTCAAAAAGTCATCAGAGATTTTTATTTGTAATAAAACATTACTTCTCAGCACTATCCATTTCGATTTTTTTTTAAGTTGTATTTTCGGACCAATTTACTGCATACGTAATTCAATATATTTTTTACATCTCAATTTCATACTCAAATCTTTTTAAAATGCCAATAAATGTATTTCTTACTCTAAATTACAATAAAAATTATTTAAGAGCATTTAAATTTTCCCGGTATAGTCACCATATTGAATTTTAGTTTCAAATAAAAACTTAGAATATTTTTCAATCTCTAGCGTCAATTCTAAGTCCAGAGTGGACTTAAAATATTTCACGAAGAAGTTTCTGTTAAGGTAAAAACTTCGATCTGTCTCCTCCAACATTAAAATGAAATCCCTTCGATCCCTAATCTCAATCAAACACCGATGCCCTATAAAATTTTTAATTTAAATAAACAATTATATTCCAATAAACCTTTTTGTATTTAATTGAACAATCGCGCAGTTATCCCATCCTTGTTTTAGATCTTTTTTTAGTTCTCATCAAAAACGGGGAACTCGTTAATTATTTTTAATTATTTAGGTGTGTGTTTGTCTTTCGGGACGTAACAGTTCAATCGATTAGTCTCTACACACAAGAAATATTTCTTTTTCTTATGGTACATTAGCTTTGAATGTCGATTATTTGAGAACTTATAGTAGAAAAATTATAAAGATACATAAAACTTGAAACCGAAATTGTAAAACTGACTTACCGTAATTTTTTTTTCACCACAAGTCTTACACCTTTAATTTATACATTTTAGCAAAATAATTAGTCCACATTTTTTTCACAATATAACATTTTTTGAGGTGGTGTAGGACGTTTAAAGGTTTTATGCAATATATAAAAATAAATAAATAAGAAAAACTAAACACAAAATTTTTTTTCCAAAAAAATTTGATAAGATCGGAGTTTTAAAATATTTACTTAGAGTACCAAAGTTACTTACGCTTTTAAAAATTCCAAGATCTTACCCCCTGAAATATTGCTTTATATAAAATAATGAGTTGTCCATATTTTACTCTGCATGTAAAAAGTATTTTAGGATATGCTCAAAGCATTTAAAGAACAAAGTTGGTAAAATACCCTTAATTTGAATTTTTATTTTCTTAAACATTTGTAAGAGGTGCCGTTTAATGGTCGTAGTGGAAATTATCTTCAAGGCAGGAAACATTGTGATAATAGAAAATATCGCAGTCTATCTTCATGAGGCATCCCCATTCTAATTCAAAGGAGGTAAACGACCCTGAAACCATGTTTCACGTTGATGAAGAATTTTAAGTGTTTTAAATCAAATATTATGAAATTGGACAGTTTATATTATTTATTTCCTATAATATGAATGTAAAACCTGGTTTAATGGTTGTTTACTTCCTTTGAAGTTTTGAACTTCATAAAGGCGTGATTGAGCACCAAAAATAAAAAGTCTCATTACGTTTAATTGATAAATTTATTTTATAGCATTAAAACTAAGGAAGAAATAGACAAAAAAATAGTTATACATACAATAAATCGCGATATCGCAGAGGAAACTCAAGTTAGTATAAAACACAAGTGACTCATTTGAAATGAACTTTCGTAAGTTCTTCAATTCCAAAGTAAGCTTGACCCAATTGAAAATATTCACATGGAACTTTCATTTAAAATTCAGGTGAAAATTTGATAAATTACAAGTGGAATGAGCTACTGAAAGAAAAAAATAGGCATAATTATTTCGGTGGTAAAAGTGGTACGAAAATTGTTGAGAGCAAAATTGGGACAAAATGAATTCTCACATATTCTCACTCTATTCTTACATACTCTATTCTTTACTCTATACACATGCAGTCTAATCTACGCAGTGAATCTATCTACCTCTCGATCTTTGGCAGACTCGGAATTAACTTCAGTCTTCGAGTTCCCCTGTGTCCTCAAGACTCATTGCTAGTATATCAAGTGTCCTATCCTCAAGACTCCATGTACCAAGATGGAAGCTGGGTGATTTATTATATAAGGATAGTGAAAAGTTAAATTATACTCCAATCAGTTACTAGCAGTTCGTAACATCATAATTAAAGGAGTATCACTTCAACCTTCATTATTCTTTCTAATCCTGTCCAATATCCTATGGACGACAACGTTGAACCCTTCTTTGCTACGATCCCTTATGAGTTGAAAGTATACCACTGAAATTGTTTCCTGGTAGTCAATATCCATGAAGTCGTTAGCTATTCTTTCCACCTCTTTGAGAGCATGTAATGACAACTGACTTTTTAATTATCGGCCTGCTGACCTACTTGAAATACGATCACTAGCTAACCATTAGCTCTAGAGCGAGGAAAATCGATGACAACATAGAGACTTCCTGTCTTTTGGGAAGTCTCAGTAATCGGTGAAAGCTAAAAGTGATGCTGTCTTTTGAAAGTTTTATCTAAAAGTTATATTTTTAGTTACGCATAAAGCTCCCAGAAATGGTCATAAACGATTGAAATTGATCAAAATTTTGTTAATTTCCCGAAATGAGATGTTCGTACCTACATTGGTTTCTGCTCGAATCTTGACGTCCAAGGACATGATCGATTTACTCATCGAAGCCCCATAGTGACCAACTCTATTGCTGACTTCATTAGAAACTGGGTTTGATCTCAAACTTAGATGAGAGCAGCTGATGGGTCAAAAGAGGGTCACCATGCACGAGCTCGACAGTACCGTAGCCACAAAGCAGGCAGTACCCTGAGCGAATAATTTTGTTAGTTCGCTTCAGATCACCACAGTTCGCTTTCAGTGTGAAAAGCAGCCAATCAATCAATCGCGACATTCGCAAATCATGTGCATTATCGTGGATCCCGCGTTGAGAAAATTGGTACATTTGGTCCGGGCTCATTTACCTGCCAGGTCATCTGATTGTAGGTAAATCAAAAACTGAGATATGACTACAATGGATGTCCAAGTTTATTATTAGCTGAGTTACAGCAGCTTGACACAGCTTTTTCATTAGACCCACTTCTGGGCAGCCTGTCGCAGCGCAAACCGTAAACAAGTTATTATTATGAGTGTAATCACCAATATTTAAAGCTTTTCTACATTATTTTACACTACATAAGCAAGTACATTATATTTTTATGACCATAAAGTGTTGCTTAAGCCAAAAAAATTTAGATTTTCCTGAAATTCTAGAGTTTTGTTACCCCTTCATTAGATTAATTCATACGCTTTCACTCAGAGCCGTATTCTTATGTAAGCATTATTGTACTAATTGATCGGTTGTAATTATTCTAATAACCTTACAACTATACTTCACCATTAGCTTAACATTAGTTAACTATATTTTAACACTAGTTTAACATTACTGTGACTATACTTTAACATTAGTTTAACATTACGTTAACTATACTTTAACATTACTTTAACCAGCTCCTCTTACAGGTTTGTTATCCAGGGCTCAAGAAATATAAAAATGTTAATAAAAACCATTATGTAAAACTTATTAACTATCACATTAAATTCTTGAATCTAAAGTTTGAATCTTTCAACAATTGATTCTTTTAGATTACGATAAGTTGAGTACTGTTTGATATTATACTGTTGCCTTAACGTCTTACATTGTGAGTTGTAAAACTCTTTGCCTTGATCAGTGTGTAGATTTTTTTGGATCTCACCTTGTACAATTATGGATTTCATAGCAGTCGTAACATCTTCTCCGATTTTTACTTTTGATAGTAACAACCGTTTTCATCAAATATTACACAGCTCTGGGAATTAGATCATGATATGATAGTTTCTGATTAAACTGCAATACTCGGTAAGCTTTTAAAAATTTTTAGTCCATTATCAAGAGCTTGTTTGAGTGCATGGTAATGGTCCCAGTTCACAAGGTGCGCGCGCATTTCGCGGAAACGTCAAAGCGTGCGAAAAATTCTAAGACTTTGTAAGTTAACTACCAAATAGAATAAAATTTAAAAAAGGATTGTGCACCCGCATTAATATGAAGGCTCCCCCACTACACATGCTGGCCCTACTTCAGAAGCTGCGTGCGCATACGCGCAAACGTAAAAAAATGCGCATGAAATATGCGGGAAAGTAAAAATAAGAGCACTAAAAATTCCATAGGTGAACAACCAAGTCAGTCAGTCGGTAAATGTATGGTATGGTAACTAATCACCAAACTTGAGAAAACTGGGTTACCGAATGAGGGTAATAAACTTAGCATGGAACAGAACCTGTACTTGCTCGGTCGGCATGTGTTTCAGAACTCTCCTAGTATACTACTGATAATTATCCATCCCTAGGAGAGCCAATACTGCTATTGGCTGATATTCGCTGCCATCGCGTCGTTGGGGTCTGCTGCTGTTGCTGAGCACCACTGTCGTCGAAGTGTTCCGCTGCCTTCGCTGAGCACCGCTACCGTTTCGCTCTGGTCCGTTGCCGTCTTAGAACGATGCCTCGTCTGGACAAACACCAGAGTACCTCGACAAAAAATGTCATTTGAGGGATGCCGGCCCA
>JAUESI010020363.1:0-10696 GCA_032275145.1 Synergus laeviventris | reverse complement strand
TTAACTACGCTTCACCTGTTACTTTTCTCTGCGCTTTCTGCCTTGTTCTTGTTCGTTCTCTGAGTTCTTCTGCTTCGTTTGTTACCTAGAAAATTGTCGCCGAAGAAAATTAATTTTGGACGCTGTGCTTGGGTGCTTGTCTGATAAATTTGCACGCAATAAAAGTTCTTGCTCCGCTGCTGTGGGTCCGTCAAGGATTGTCGTAATTTTGAGAGTTAAATGGAATCAAGTCGAGGAAATTTCAGAGGCCGCCGACAAATCGGCCGTGGCCGAATAGCTGCAGGTAAGCCGGTGTCTCTCTTCTCTCTTTTAAATTGAATTCGTGTTAGAAATCGTTATCATACTAATTATTATCAAGTTAACTCATGCATAGTAAATTTGCCGGTCCTTAACTGACAATCCTTTTACGGATTGGAACAAATTCCTTATAAGTAAAACCTGTAATTTAATGGATTCCGCGCCATTGCTTATGAAATTCTTTCATAAGCGTACTAACTAAAAATCTGACCAGTCGTATCATTAATTTTATTTGTACCAAGCAGTTGTTACAATGAATAATTTTGTTAATAAAGGGTAAAATATTATATTTGAGATGATGAAAATACAATTTGGTGATTTCCCCTTACCCACCCCTCTCCGCGGACATACTGAGGCTAGCCGAGCCGGGAGAGTGTCTTGTTAAATAAATTTTGCTTGTTTTCTTAAAAAACAAGCTGGCGCTCAAGGCTTATTATTTTAAAAGTTATTTTGAATAATTATTAAAAATTATTAATTCATAATTACATAAAAATAAAATAAACAAAAATAACCTGTAATAATTTAAGAAAAAGATTATAATATATATATATATATATTATCGCGCGTCTGCTTCTCTTCCTAGTTGGTGTAATTAATGCAATTAATTAAACTTTTCCAGGCCTAGGGCCTGGAAAAGTTCTCGGCGGCCCTGAGTAAGAGAGCTTATCACTAATTAATATTACAAATTAGCGGTCGACCTTGAAATAATGCTTGCACTATCAACTCTATTATTTTTCCAATTCGGAATTTTCTTTGTAGGACAAACTTGTCACATTGGTGACATATCATCAGAATGCTTCATCATAAAAACTATCCATCATGCATTCTGAGCAAGATAAGTTAAATGAAACAGATGGAACTTGGGAAAATGTGATTGTTCAAACTGCACGTAAATCATTAAAAATAATGTAGCACCAGATAAACTGTCTAGTAACGAGAATAACACTGGCCATATAAATTTCGATTGACGAGACACGATATGCTTAATTCATTTCACTTTCAAGTGCTGAACATGAGAGTCTTAAGTGCGTTATTTGTGTTATTATTTGCTGCAGTCGATGCGCAAAAGAATTTACATTATGTGGACGGTCGTACGTCTATGGTTCATCTGTTTGAATGGAAATTCGAAGATATTGCCAAAGAATGTGAAAGATTCCTGGGACCAGCTGGCTATGCAGCCGTACAGGTATATTTTGAAGATAAACACTTATAATAATTAGTCGATAAATATAATTATATAATAATAATATTATCATAATTTCAGTCAAAATTCGAGATTAGGAGAATATATTTTTGACATGATTGCAAATTGAAACCTCTTTTTTATGATAGGATTCCTAAGTTCATGAAAATGTTTACAAATTCTGTATGAATTTTTTTAAAATCAAGGGGTTGACGACTTGTGAAATCAGGTGAAATCTTTCGAATTCAATTGAATTGAATTGAAATCTCTCACTTGAAAGTGTTAAAATTAATTTAAATTCCTTAAAATAAATAATATATTAATAACTTATTCCTCAGAGAATGTAAAATTCTTTAAATGCCCTAATTTTTTTTAGAATTACTTTTAGTTCTTTAATCACTTTAAAATTAACTGAAATTTAGGTAAATGCTTTAAAAAAACTTAAAATGCTCCTTAAAATTATTTTAAGTCTTTTAAAATTTCAGAAATAACTTAATAATTGAAATCATGCTCGTTTAGAAATAACATTTTTTATATAATTACAAATTATTGTGTGATACTTTACCTCTCAAAAATCTTTTTGATCAAGTTGAAAAAATCAAATTTTCCTTAAAATAACTTAAAATGCTTTTAAAATTACTTAAAATCCCTTGAAATTTTTCAAACTGTTTTTAAACTTTGGGGAATAACTTGCAATTCTTCAAAATCACTAAACCTCTGCCAAATCCGTTGAAAATCTGTAAAAGTTGGGTATTTTTTTTTCATTTTTTAACTGATAAATATAATACAAAGAAGGTCAAAACCAATGTTTCCGTTTTTCATAAAAACCGTTTTTCTTAAAACATATAATTTAATTCTTAAATGTGTAATTTTTGGCCCACCCCAGTCGCAAAGTATTCTCAAAGGGTGTTAGAAACTGATTTTATTTTATTTCAAATACCTTTCAAACATTTTCAAAATGGACAATTATACCGTCTAGTTTTAAAACACGAGTTTCCAGGCAATAATTCTCAATTTTGACAATTTTTGAAAGATATTTGAAATAAAATAAAATTTGCATATTCTAAAACATTTTACTTGACCTTCTTTGTATTATATTTACCAGTTTAAAAAAAAATTTTTATTTTCGTCAGATTAGACGACAGATTTTTCAGCTCAATTTTGTAAAATCACTTACAATCCATTCAAATTCTTTATTGGAAATCTGTGAAATTCCCTGAAATCTTTTTTAATTCTTTGAAAGGTCTCAAATTTCCCTAAAATTACTAAAAATAATTTATAATCACTTCAAGTGACCACAGAAGTTTGAAAATAATTCAATCCTTTTAAGGAATTTCAAGTGACTTCAGGAGAATTCGAATAACTGCAGCTAGGTGACTATAATTCAGTGCAGTAATTTGAATTCATATAAAGTCACATGAATTTACATGAACACGAATGAATTGACATAAAATCAAGGGAATTTCACTTGGATGTCAATTGAAAATGCTTGAATTTTCTTGAAATTTCCTGAAGTTAGTGTGAAATCTTCTCAAGTCAATGCAATATCCTGAAATATTTTGAAGTCAGAAGTTATAGTTATACAACTATCGGTTGAGTTATCAACTCCTCGTTAAAAACTAAATGTAATATTTTACAAGATTGTCTTGAAAAAATATCGATCTTGTTTTCCTCTTGTCAAATCTCGCTCAAATAACGTATCAACACTACAATATTCTTACAGGTATCACCTATTAATGAAAATCTGATAATGCCAAAAAGACCTTGGTACGAGCGTTACCAGCCCATTTCGTATAGAATCGCGACAAGATCAGGTGATGAGGCAGCTTTCAAGGACATGGTCAAGAGATGCAACGCTGTTGGAGTTCGAATCTTTGTGGACGTAGTCATTAATCACATGACAGGCAATCAATCACCTGCAGTTGGTACAGCTGGTTCAAAAGCTACAACCGATGGGCGTAACTATCCTGCCGTGCCATTTGGACCCGAGGATTTCCACCAACAATGTGCTCTCGCCAATTACAAAAACGCAACTGAAGTGCGAGTTTGCGAATTGAGCGGACTGCATGACTTGGACCAGAGCAGGGAAAACGTCAGGAAAGCTATTGTAGATTTTCTGGACAGATGCATCGATGCCGGAGTAGCCGGTTTTCGGTATAAATCATCAAAATAGTGCAAGTATTGATGCAATGCAATGTTCCTCAGTCTACAAATAGTTACAAACAATTTCAGAGTCGATGCTGCTAAACACATGTACCCAGAAGATCTGAAGGTTATCTACAGTCGCGTGAAGAACTTAAACACTCAGCATGGTTATGTCCCAAACAGTCGCCCTTACATTTATCAGGAAGTCATTGACCTTGGTGGAGAAGCTGTTTCAAAATTCGAGTATAATGATTTTGCAGCAGTGATTGAATTCACTTTTGGTATAGTATTGGGCATGATGTTCCGCAATGAAAAGCAGTTGAAGGATTTGAGTAATTGGGGCCAGCCTGGAGCTTATGGATTACTGCCATCTTCTGATGCCTTAGTGATGATCGATAATCATGATAACCAAAGAGGCCACGGAGCTGGAGGGGCGTCTATTTTGAACTACAAGTTTCCGAAACAATACAAGGTATTATGACTCGGAATATCGTCATTGTGTTCATTCCAGCCATCACAGTATCTATATTGTCGTTAAACTAGGTGAAAAAGTGATATTTTGCTTCCTCATAGAGGAAGCTTTGTAGCCGTTTAACGTTTTCCAACAAATATCTGAAAACATTTTTTTTAAATTCATTTTTCGACTATAAGTTCTCATACATAATCAAAATTCAAAGCTTATGTAAAGTAAAGAAAGATATGCCTTGTGTCGAGACGAATCGATTGAACTTTAAGATTAATTGAATTTTAAGGAAGTTACAGTTCTTTGTAATAATTTCGTTTTTATTTATAAGTTCTTAAATACCTGATACGATCCCTGCAGTGTTGAGTGTTGATCTAGCGGATGGGATGTAGTGCGAAAGAGTAATTATTGTAGCTAGACTCGGGTGAACCGAGCTAGTGAAAGTTCTTGTAGCTTCGTTGTAGTTTTAGTCCCGATTTCGCCAAGTGAGTAGTGGTGCGACGGAGGTTGCGTTGTTGTCTGTTGTTTCTCTCCTTTCCAGGGGAAGCGTGCTGTAAAAGATTTCTGGTGTCGTGGGTTGGAGTGAATCCAAGTGAGGATCAAAGTGACTGTAGTTGTTTTGTAGATATCAGACTTTATCTTAGTGCTTTTTAATTTGTTTTAATGCAAGAAAATATCAATACTCACCATTTTTAGAATTACCCAGAGTTTATTAAATCTTTTATACAAGCGTTGATGGCGTCGGACAACAGGTCTGTGCGACGCGCCAAAAATAATCCTGCTAAAGCTACTGTATGCGGTCAGCCGCTAAAATATGACTTAAGGCCTCCAGAGGGGCTCGCTACGAATAATGAGATCCTAGTGACGAGAAGAAATACGAGAGGAAAACGATAGGCAGCCAGCGACGGTTACCAGTCGGAGGGGAAACGATCAGAGAGCCAGCAACGTTTACCAGTCTTGGCGAATACGAATACAAATCAGAGAGCCAGCGACGGTTACCAGTCGGGGCGAATAGTCAGAAAGCCAGCGACGGATACCAGTCGGGGCGAGTAGCCAGAGAGCCAGCGACGGTTATCAGTCAGGGCGAGTAGTTAGAGAGAGAAGTCCGGAACGGAAGCCCAGTCCAAGACCTTCTGACGATTTTTGGTCGTGCGTGGCTTTTTATATCCGTGGCTCGTGTAAACATCGCGTGGTGAGGGTACAACTTACTGGGAAGGGATGCGCGAGATAAATTTCTGTGGTCGCCGCGTTCGTAGGTGTCCCTCTTCTGCTAAGCTAACGGGTTAAGTGGAAAAAGCCTTCGTCGCGCGGTCGTGTGCCGTAATTTCGGTGGCGAAGTTCTTTCCACTTAGCTTATTCTAAAAAGTCATAGTCTCTAACTAGTAACTTGAAAAAATGTTAAATTTATTTATTTAAATTTAATCTTGGTCCGAGTTAGTAATGTCGTCTTCGCTATGCGCCTGGGCGTATAGTATACCCAAAATTTAAAGCTATAGACAATTGATTAGAACATTGGCTAGGACTAAGGCAACACTAGCCTTCAAATTCAAAGTTGATGCAAGAATAGAAAATGATTGTTTGTTTAGAAAAAAAAAAGAATGAAATATATTTTTTTATATTTAAAAAAGTCGTCAATGCTTCCTTATTTATGAGGAAGCAAATGCATTTGCAATTTCATCATAATGAAGAAGCAAAGTGCTCAATAAATGAGCACAGCTAGTTTATAAAAATAAGTGTGAAAAAAGTTGGCTAAAAGCAAAAAATACCTCAAAATTAAGTTCATAAATTTCAGTTTAAATTCAGGAGGAAATTCAAACGGATTTAAATGGGTTTCAAAAAATTGAAAAGAAGTAAAAAAAGTATACACAAACTATAAAGAAATCACAACTTATTTAAACAAATCACGCGGAAATTATCCTGTAATTCCCCTGCTGTAAGTAAAGAGATAGAAATCGTATTTCTTTCTATCTCCTTCTATCTCTAAGGTAGAAAGAAATAAAAGAAAGAAAGCGATAAAGATTTGTTATCCTTTTTATATCTCTCGCCTATCCCCGTTTATCTCCATATCAATTCTCAACCACGCCTATTTTTTTGAATCCCTTATTCTCTATCTCTTTCTATCTCTTGTATATCTCAACCTATCTCCCTCTATCTCCTTGTCAATTATAATTCTCTCCTACCCCTTTCAATCTCCTCTTCTCTATTCCTTACAATCTCTGGCCTATTCTTGTCCATATCTTTCTACCTCATTTTCTATTTCAATTCCATCCTATCTCTTTCAATACACACTTCTCCATTCCTTCCTATCTCTCGCCTGTTCTGCCTATACCTTTCTATCTCTTATCAATTTAAATACACTTCTATCTCTTTCAATATCCACTTCTCTATTCCTTTCTATCTCTCGCCTGTTCTCGTCTATATAGCTTTTTATTTCCTTGTCAATATCAACTCGTTCCTATCTCTTACAATCGCCACTCCTATATTCCTTACTATCTCTCGCCTATTCCTGTCCATCTCTTTCTATCTCCTATTCCATTTCAATTCACTCCTATCTCTTTCAATCCCCACTTCTCTATTTCTTCCTACCTCTCGTCTAAGTGTGTCTATCTCTTTCTACCTCCTTGTTAATAAAAATTCACTCCTATCCGCTTCAATCTCCTGATTTTTATCCCGGGCTATTTCTAAACCTAACTTTTTCAATGCCTTCTTCTCTTGTCTGTCTCATTTCGGTTGAATTATTTCGTTTTTAAAAAGTAATTCTTTGCAAATAATTCAGGGCATGTGGGAGCTGTGTCATCTTAGCCATATATGTATATTCCTCTAATTTATTCTTAAATGAATAAATAAAATACATCTATGAGATAGAGAAGAGCGGATTAAAAGATAAAGGAGTGGAACCATATTAGCGCAAGAAAATATGTAGAAAAAACGGAATTAAAATAGATAGGTTAGTGATTATGCTGAAAAAGAGAAAGACTAGGATAGAATAGAGCTCTTCCGGATGAGTGCTATTGAATTTACCGCATAACTCCCAAGTCTTTCGTTGCCTCATAATGCACGTTGGACAGCGAACTCGATGCGCGCGCCATGATTAGAATAATATGTATGTAAAAAATATTGTAGTTTTAAAATTATTATGCATGTTTGAAATAGAAGAATTAATAAGTAGTACTAAGGAATATAAAGAGAGCCTTAGGAATAGAAAGAGATACAACATTTCTAGCAGGGAAGATGATTTAGGTATAGAAAAGAATTAAAATTTTCTTACATAGAGATAGACTAAGAGATAGCCAGAGATATATATTACCAGGCACAGAGATAGACTGAGGGATAGGAAAAGATAAATATCACCGGACACGGAGATACAATGGTGAAAAAATAACCAGTAGATAACGAACTGTGATGACTGTTATTTGTAAAAAGAATAAGGTAGAAGACAAGTGTATATTTTGTTTCCAGATGGCAGTGGCTTTTATGCTCGCTCATCCTTACGGAAATACTCGTATCATGAGTTCATTCGCCTTTAGTGATCCCAATGTTGGTCCTCCAGCTGATGAAAATGGAAATCTTATATCGCCAATAATCAATTCCCATGGTACCTGCGATAAAGGCTGGATCTGTGAACATCGCTGGCGTCAAATCCAGAACATGGTTGATTTCCGTAACAACGTCAAAGATAGCAAACTCGCTACATGGTGGACCAATGGCAAGGACCAAATCGCATTTGCGCGAGAGAATCTCGGCTTCATTGTTTTCAATAATCAGGATCAGGATTTGAAGCAACGCCTCGAGACTGGTCTTCCTGGTGGGCTGTATTGCGACGTAATTTCCGGAAGTCTCAAATCCGGAAAATGCACGGGAAAGACTATCAAGGTCGATAAAAATGGTTCTGCCAGCTTTGAAATCGCTAAGGATGCAGAAGATGGTGTGATCGCTATTCACGCAGGGGTAAGAAAACTAAGAAAAACAAATTGAAATCTCCTAACATAAAAAAAAAATAAACAAAATCAATTTATAGTCCATATGATAATCCTATCCGCTCTTAACTGGTAGGCATCAAATCTTTAGAATCAATATTACCATATATTTCGTCAAAAATCGAAAGAACAGCTCGAACTGCATCCTTTAGCCATCCGAAACAATTTTGAAATTAGTCAACCAAACTAAGTCTATCCGCTCCTATTTGATATGTATCCAATTACCAAAACTACTGTAATGCTAATTTTTTCAAGTTCAGAAAAGTATTTCTACCCGCGTCTATCCGTTGCCCATTCAAAATATTTTTGATGAGAAAATTTCGGGAATGCATAAGTAGGGTATTCGTTCCCATCCGATACATATCTGGTCTACCAAAGTGAATTTTTGACCAGTACAGAAAAGCGTCACCAGCGTCACTACCCACGTCCTTGCGCTATCATCCAAAATATTTTCGATGAGTAAAATTTCCTGCATGCACAGTCTATCTTTTCTATCCACTTCTATCCGATACATATCCAATAAAGCAACGTGATTTTTGTACAATTTTTGTATAATTTTTGTACAAGTACCACAAAATATACATTACTACTCGCATCTGTATACGTCACCTATATCCAATATATTTTCAATAAGTTAAAATTTCAAGCAAATACAGGCTATCCGCTCCTATCCAATAAGTAATCTGATCAATCATAGTCCCCGACAGAACTGGTAGAACGTTGGTCTGAAGACCGATTGCCAGTGGTAAAAAAAACATCTCATTTTTAAAGAAAAGATTTAAAAGTACTTTTATAACGTTTCAAACCAAAAGAAAACATTAAATAGGACTACTATGAATATACTTTTTTTTAATAAGAAATTGTATGTTGCAAAAAAACTTTTTTAAAATGAAAATTTTATTCCTTTTTTATGTTAAACATTAATATTTTTCTAAATTGAGAAAATTCCTAAAATACTTAATTAAATTTTCACAAGAACTATACCTTGAAATGCTTAAAGTTTTATGTTACATGCTCTCAAAATCTAAAAGATTGACAATTACAATTACTATATAATGTTTTCATTGATTTACATTTCATTGATTTATATTTACACCGATAAAATAAGATAAAACAGCTTTTAATAATCTATAGGCGATGGTAATGGTACAAATATAGGTACTATATACTACTTTCTCCAATTTTAACGAGAGTTAAAAACATATTTTAGAAAAGACTTGGCAAATTTTCCCTCTAAAATCACTATAAAAATACAATAGCAATAATATAATATAATAGCAAATATAATATAAATTTTTAATTTCCTAATTAGTTTCTTTTCCCAAGGGAAACGTTATAAAATTAACGGATAATTAATACACTTACCTTTTTATTGAAAATACGTATGTTTCCATACCTACTGTCAACGTTGTCAACCGTCGTCAAAAACGCATATTGTTACCAATTGAGGATGTACGTTTCGGACAAGATTAAGTATAGAAAGTGGACACAAAACACGAATAGTTTTCGGATAAGACCGGGTAGAACTCACTGTTATTCGATTATTACCGTATGATAGAGTTCGGATAGAAGGCGAGTACATCACAATAAACTTTCGGATACTTTCGGATAGAATCGCATAAGAAGCAAATCTAATATTACTCCAAATTGAGGATGGATTTCAGATAAGATCGACTATAAAGCGTACACTAACACGGATAGAATTCGGATAAGAATTCGGTAGAATTTCAATAGTATCCGATTCTTAAATTCGTTTTCTATTCGGTATTTTAACCAATGTGTACCTTCAAAAATTTTTAAAAGAAACATCTAAATTCTTGTATAAGGAATATATTTCTAAAGGAGCTAATCTTAAACTTATAATGATTTTCAGGCAAAGCTGTAAATTCTCTTCAAGGATCCAATGGACGTGACCAAGTTGTGTGGGATTATAGTTTCTATGTATTTAACATAAATACTTTTAATCTAAATAATATAAAATATACCTAAATTGAAATGAGATCTAATGAAAATATAAAATCTGAATAACTGATATTAGGCAAAAGAAAGATGAAAGATTGATTGTGAAAGATTTAAATATCAATACAGATTACAAAATAGATTGCTTGTAACACCTCAAACGATTGATTTATGATCTTCGTGGAAAAATGTTTGGTGCTAAAACTGTGTTATGCGAATAAAGTGGCAAGGTGAACTGGAAGGTCGTGAAGAATGAAACCGGATATAAATGTTAACCGTTTGTTTGTGGAATCGATGACACTGGCGCCATAGGCATAGTAGAATCTGAAATGTTGTTGAACGAACAACTATTTATACAACAAATGAGCAAGAAGACTGCAGGCGAAACGAGCTCTGAATGCAGCCTTCGAGAGAATAGAGATATGCATATCTCTGTAGACTGTAGAAGATCCTTCTTACCAACAAATCTCAATGTGTCTGTTCGTTGTAATAAGTGTATAAGTGTATAAGTGCAAGGGATGCAAGGGTAACAGAACACTACTATACCTTTAGAAATAAAACTTTATCTTCTCTTTTTCTTTAGGTATCAAGTGGTATCAGAGAGAAACTGAGAGTAAACATGCCCAGAGGAAGCCCAGCTATTAATTTAGTGGCGCCTCTGTTGGCCAAATC
>JAUESI010020362.1:0-10707 GCA_032275145.1 Synergus laeviventris | reverse complement strand
CTGGATGCTGGAGCGCGAGTACAGTTTTGTATGTCGTGTTGCCGTTCCGCAGGGATAGAGTTGTACGGTTACAATATATTAATTATTTTTATTCTTTTCAATACTATTGGGTATTAGTGAATTCTTGTTAATCCTAGCACTTTTTAAAATTCCATTGAATTTTTGGAATTCTATTAAATTTTAATGAAATTTAGTAAATTTTTTAAGTTTTAGTGAGCTTCAATAAACTTGAAAATGTTTTTAAAATTATCTTTTTTTTAGAAACCAAATGTTTACAGTTCAAGATATGGTTATTTTTTCAATAGGCGAATCTCACAGTCACCATTCAAACGGTCATCTAACAACGATATGGATATCCTTAGTGGCAGAAATTCTTTTGGAAGTACAAGCTGTAATAGTGACGGGAATCCAGAACAGAAGCAAGGATCATCCAAAGGAAATCTTTATAATACAAGAAGTAATACTTTGCCAAAAGGTGAGTCCTTTTTTAACTACAAAAAAATAAATCAATGAAATAAAAATATACCATGCTGTAAATGAAGAAGTATCATTTTCAGTATTGATTTTATAAAAAGTGTAACTTCTATTAATTAGTATAAATGCGTTTAAGTTATTCATTTCCAAGCGAGAAGCTATCATAAGAATTAAATGAACTCAATTAAAAATGAATTATTAAAAATATAATTTCTAGTTTCTAGTTTCTAGAGAAACTTCAGATTGATTTAAATTGAGGGAACATAGAAAATATTAAGAATAGTTCGAATTGATTCGGTTTGGAATCACGGATAGAAATGTTTGTTCGGATTCCATTTCCGATTGAAGTCGTAGATAGTTACGGTTGGAAATAATTAAAGTCGCGTAGAATTATTCTGAATCCAATTGAGAAGGATAGAAAATTTGGTTGAATTTGTTTCTGATTCATTCGGTTTCAGATGGATTGCAATGTGAGTTCGGATTCGTTTTGAATTCATATCTAGTTTGTATAAAAATTCCGGAATGATTCAGAAAATTTCCGTTTGGTTCGCAATGAATTTCAATTCCAAACTTTTGTCAGGGATCTGTCATGAAAAAAATATGCCAAGACAAATGGAGGTAAAAACTGCACCCACGGGATACAGCGTGGGTGATTTTCACTAAAAGAAACGCAAAATCCGTACTATCCTTACAAAATTACGAATTAGTATGCAATTATCATTAAATATTCAGAGAAAACATTTTTTGGAAGCGATGTATATTTTGCTGACTAGAAATACAGTTGAAAGTGTAGAAATTGTGGAATTGTCTTCTATGTTTGCAAAATTGAGATGCATTTTCGTATCGACAATAAAAGATACTTATTGAAAATCCCAAAACTAAAAATATTAAATTTCAAATAAAGTTTTTCGTAATATTTCTCTATGATAGGATTATTTTTGGTTTTTTAATACGTAATTTTTGACTATTCTGCGTAATTTCAGCAGCTGAAATTTTCAATACCTGACTGACGATTTTTTATCACGGCTGTTACAGCGACTGTTCGAGTGACTCTACATAGGCGAGGCGACGATAATCCCCCATACACAAATCAAGTTAGGTGCCACACTGAATCAACTTAGCGACTCTTCTCTCTTATTGACAACCTTTTTATTATAACAATTTAAATTGTAGACTTCTTGTAATCAAACATATTTGTTAACATTTATTTCAGTATTGTATGATAATAAACATATAAAAATAAAAAAAAATGAGAAAAGTTAAATGTTCGAATAATTTGTAATACCTACACTCATTTTGTATAATCGGCGATTTGTTAGATGGGTATATCGTTTACATGGATTATACAATTTTCCACAACTAAAATTAGATGGACGAATTCACATTCTATTTTCTACAATTGCAAAACTAACGCTTTGTAAATCTAAACGCAAGAAAATGTCAAAATTTCGTAATATTATAAAAAATACTCTAGTGAAATTTTGTTGCAGGAACATTTGCCATAATTAAGTATTAACAAATATTCAAATTTATCATAATATGGAAGAAAAACAGTCGTCTACTATGACGCTATTAGAAGTGTGAAATTAAACAACCATTTCAAGTATAAATCAGATTAAAAATCCATGACAACAGATAGATAATAAACATCACTCTTACTTAAGAATTTTCTCTATCCCATAGGAAAAAGTACGTTGTTCCGCAGTTGGCTTAGGCTAGATAAAAGCGCTTCTTCATCTAGCCTAAGCCTACTGCGAAACAACGTACTCTCGCCCATCATGGAATAGAGAAAAATATTATTTCTTACACGATGAAAAAATTAAACTATTTCACCGCACTTCAATCGAAAATTTGACTTTCGATGCCTGTAGACCGATTCGAAAATCCAGTTTTCTACCCCAGGCAAGAAAGTGACAGATCCATGTAAATGGCAGTATTTTTCTGTCCACTCGCTATTTATGTACATATGCTACACTAACATCGAATATTTTGAAAAAAGTATTCGCATCTCACTTTTTTTATCCTTCGAGACTTATCTTAAGGCTGCTGCAGAGTCAGACAAAAAAATGTAAATTTACTCCAAAAAATAGTGAAATCATTCTCTTGAGTCATTTTTAGATATGATTCTGAGGAAGCAAAAATACACAGTTTGAAGTGCCGTTACGCAAAGGTATTTTTCGATATGAGGAATCGTGCTGACTTTCAAGGAAACTAATTTGTTTGGTGGTATTCAAGGCGCAGTCACGGCAGATGCAAGCAGTGGATGAAAGCAGTAAACAGGAAAACATTAGAACTTCAGCCGATGATAAAGTTTCTTAGAACCACTAGAAGGATATCATTGGCTAAGATACTAGCGTTTTCCTGTTTTGTGCTTTTATCCACTGCTTATCACCTGCTATGGGATTGCACCTTCATGGTGCATTTATACCTCTGCCCGGTCGCCGGATGGTCAAATTTTCAATTGCACGATTAGGGAGGACGAAATCCTCATGTATCAATATAATAATGAGAACCTATCACAAAAAATTAAAATTTTACAAAAGAGTGAACGAGAGTGAACGAAGAGAGAAAGGGGCGAAATTTTAGATTATGTTTTGTGTAATGGAATTTTATACAAAGTCATCAATGCGACAGAATTATATGTTGTACCGAAAGCAATGCGCAAAGCACTTGTAATTAAAAACCATAATTTTTCCAGCCACTTTGGAATAGAAAGAACTCTAGCGCGTATCAGAGAATTATATTACTTTCCCGAAATGCGCAATTATGTCAAAAGACATAGCATCATGCGTCGAATGTTTATTCGCCAAAAGGAAATCAGGGAAGCAAGCAGGTGAGCTACATCCCATTCCTCCTAGAGCGCGACCCTTTGAGGTGTTCACTTGTATGTAGTGCGAAAAAGAAAGGCCTCCACGGTCATCAAAAAATTGTAAGACCTGTTAGAACGCTTCGGAGCACCTAAGTGATTTATTTCAGACAGGGGAATGGCGTTTACAGCAAAGGCTTTTGAGACCTTTTGTAATAGCAATGGGATTAAACATACTCTTAACTCTAGTCGGCATCTTCAAGCGAATTGATAGGTTGAACGGCTAAATCGAACAATTATTCCGGCGTTAATGACTAACTTAACAGATACTGAAGCTCATCATTAGGACGTGAATATCAAGAAATTGGAAGGTGATCTTAATTCCTCCATTGGTAAAACCATCGGGTGAACGTTAAATACCAAATAGGAGATATAGTAGTAATGAAGCGTTTTAACGGTCCTTTAGTTAGCTTCTGGGAAACTGCAAAGCAGAACTACGGCTCATGTGAGTCAATTGCGAATTTGGAAAGGCCATGATGAAGAGAGTGAGAGCGATAACGATAGTATTGACAGCGAAACCGACGTAGATGTACTTACGAAATGTAATGTATCTCCGAAACAAAATTTTGTAACCGTTGTAGACTCAAACTCAGAAAGCGATGTAAGGTCAAATAAAGAAGAGAGGCTGGATTTGACCAAGAATGTTACCGTATCAAACAAACATAATTTAAGGGTGAATACTTCTTCAAATCGAGAAGGACTTGTACGGCGTAGTTCGCGAATCAGAAACAAACCTGCAAGGTATGGTATGTAAAGATTTTAAGTGGATGCCGTCTCGATCCGACCGCTCGAATATATCCAGTCGCCACCGTGGGTAGCTTGCGGGCGAGGGCAGTGATGCGCACCTGGCAGAATTCTTCCAAAACTCGTGAGTCCGTGAGATAAGAGCGTGTGCGTAACCCCACTCGAAGAAAATAAAATAATCTAATAATAGTTCATTTCCTTTTAAAATATGAATCATGATATGAAATTTTCGACTAAAATAATTTCAATTTTTTTTTTCTTTTTTCTAGGTTGATCATGAAAGATTTATTTCATTTATATTAAATTCAACATTCTGAAAAGTCTTTATGCAAGTTTATCTTTAAATTTATCTTCAATTTCTTTAAGTAATAGCCAAATTGGATGTAATAACGCTATCTTTTCCTATCTTTGGATGTATCCGTCGTCTTCAATAGCCTCTATATCTTTTCCTATATCTCTCTATCCTGAAGTCTATCGCTTCCTAAACATTTGAATCTCTTGTCTCCAATTTCTCTATCTCTTTCTATCTCTCAGTCTATTTCTTCCAAAGAATTTTGAATATCTTTCTATTTCCCATGTTCAATCTTTTTCTATTCTTACACGGAAAAAATAAGTTATTGAAATTTTACTTGTCAGTCATCTGTTTAAGGCCATCTTTTTTTTAGAATCTCATAACTTTTAATAAAGAACCGAAGACTTTGTCGAAAAAGTGAAAAAAAAGTCATAGAATTATTGGAGGACAATCTAGGAACATCAGTCCTCTAATTTTTATTCAACAGATTGAGATATAGTTCTAAAATATCCTTCAATTTTTTATAAAAGGTCTTCCATATTTCAAAAGATTTTAAATATAAGAATTCCCTAGCACAAAAGGGAATAACTAATTCATGAGTTGTCGAAAAATTCGTTGACTGTCTTCTACATTGTCTAAATATTATATAGATTTATACTTAAATTATATATTTTTCTATATATACTTATATAGATCGGAAGAAATTCTGCGGCGGCCGGGATTCGATCTACCTACAACGCATCTAACGCAACTTATCTCTAACAACTAAACCCCACGGCTAACCTAGCACATGGAATAGTTTGCAAAAATCTCAGTAAAGAGCCAAAACTTGATAATACAGGGTTGTATTAAAAGAATTTAGGCCCCGTCTCGATTTGGAATTTATTTTACGTCTCTTAATGGAATGAGGTTATAGTAGAGTTAAAATACAAAACATCAACTCGATGGAATCGAATAGAGATTTTTGAGTACTATAAAATCGATTTTATATTGTCGTTTCTTACAATACTCTTGAGAAATTGTTTCTAGAGACAACATTTTAAGAATTTATTCCCAGGTTCCAACTCTTTTCAGTCGTTTCTAAACGTGGATACGAGTTAAAATCCAAAACCTCAACTCGATCGATCGATTTGAATGGAGATTTTTGAGCACTATGAAAACGATTGAGTTCTTGTCGTTTCTTACAATACTCTTGAGAAATATTTTCTCGAGACAAAATTTGGAGAATTTATTTCCCGGCTATTTCAACTCTTTTCAGTGGTTTCCAAACGTGGATTCGAGTTGAAATCCAAAGCCTCAACTGGATCTAATTGAATAAAGGTTTTTGAGCACTTTGAAAACGATTGAATTTCTTGTCGTTTTTTACAATATTCTTGAGAAATAGTTTCTGGCGACATCATTTTGAGAATTTATTCCCAGACTATACTACCTCTTTTCAGTCATTTCTAAACGTGGATTTGAGTTAAAATCCAAAGCCTCAACTGGATCCAATTGAATAATGGTGTTTGTACACTTTGAAAACGATTCAATTTCTTGTTGTTTTTTACAATACTCTTGAGAAATAGTTGCTGGAGACAACATTTTGAGAATGACAAGGACAATTCAATTTCCCCGCCAAAAACCTTGAGATATGAGAAAATGTTACAAAAAGAAAACTAGCTGTGATTTCGACCTCGGGTGTTTCATTTAACTGTATTTATATTTTGTGTGCTCATTTCTTGAACACTTTGCTTTCTCATTATGATGAGGCAAATACATTTGCTTCCTCTATATCAAAAGATATATTTAAAATTCTTTTTTCTGTAACAAAACAATCAATTTCTATTATTCTTGCATCAACTTTGAATTATGATAGTGTGGCCTATCCTTGCCAACGTTCAAATAAATTGTCTAAGCTGTTACGTCAACAATAGTTTTAAAAGAAATCGCTCTCACTTTTGTTTCCCAATTCCTCGTTTTACTCGAAAATCTTAAGAGTTTAGCATAGTCTCGCAAGAAATTCGACGTGGGATCATGATGCCACTGAGATTGCTTATATGATAACATTAAATTGATTATTTTACCAAAAATAGTACATTAACAATAAAAGGAGTTGTTAAAGAAAGAATTTAATCAGAGGCAGCACTTCATGGTTCACTTCCGATTCAGCATGCGTCTTCAACATACATATAAATCAAATAATAAATATGCGGTCGCTATTTATGGAAAACAGGTTTTAGGATTAAACATCGCTCACCTCTGTCGTTTGTAGGGAAAGATTTATTCTCTTCCGTTCCTACGTATTAAGTAATAAGCGAAAGGGGCCATAGGACCATCTCCTCCTTTAGACAAGTGCTCGAGGTGTGGCAACGGCAATGAGCCTTAGGAACTGGGCTTTGGCGTGAAGTTCCCCAAGATATTTCCCACACGAAAGAATTCGAAAATGCACAAATATGCGATTCGAGGATACTAAGTAACCGGCGGTTGATAATAAACAGTTGAGTACACTGCTGATGATATGCCAAACTATAGTGTTGATGGACTATTTATGACTGACTGACTGACTGACTACACGGCTGATGGACTGCTCGATTGATTTTACTGACTTTACTGACTTCGTTTTGATCTTAATTGTGCGTATATATACAGAAGTTTGGCCATTCTATTTTCGTTTTTCTTGTCTAACGAAGAGTCTGTCACTCTCATCCGGAATCGCCGAGACGTGGCGACACCCGCGGGTGATACGCATGGGAGGATTGTGTTGACCAACGCAACGCTCAGCAGCTCTACCCTGCTTACCATTACATGGACACAAGGAATCTTTCTTCCCTTTACATAAACTTTGAATTTTGATTATGTAAGAACTTATAGTCGAAAAATTAATCGAATTGACAATGAATTAGTACGTTAGTATTAGACATTTATCGGCTAAGGCAAAATTAGCATCACTCAAAGTTGATACAAAAGTAGAAAAAGAGTTTTTCCTTCTAGAAAAAAGAATAAAATATATTTTTTAATATTTAAAAATATCGTTAATGCGCTTCTTCTGTGAGAAAATGAATGTATTTGCATTCAATATATACTAGACAAGTTAGAGCTTTCGTTTTTTCTAAAAGATTTTCATAATCCTGTCCCTTCCTATCTCCTTCTGTCTCTTTCTATCTCAATATTAATCCATATCTAGTTCTATCTCTTTTTATCTCTTTTCCGTCCCTTTCTAGCTCTTTCCAATTCCTGCTTATTTCTTGTATCTCCATCTCAATCCACGAATATTTCTTTCAATCTCCACCTATCTATATCTTTCTGTATCTCTTTCTATCTCCTTTTTAATGACTTAAGTCTATTGGAATCTGAATTCTTGAGGGCGCCACCAGCGGAACCACTTCAATATAGCCGCGGTAACGGGTAGATTTTGAAAAACATCATTAAGTTGGTAGTGAAAATCACAAGAACAGTCGCCATATACAGAGGGCGCATGAAAGGTACCTATAAGTGCTGCAGTTGCACAAAATTTTTTTCCGTGTACATATTATATTGAACTTTTTTTATTTGGACTTCAATAGAAATTTGATAGAAATTTTTTAGAGTTATTTCAAATTTGTTTACATTAAATCCTGAAAGTTATACAAAATTTATCAAATTTGTTCAAGGTTCGCTCCAATACCCGACTATATGAAATAGTTCAGGAATTTTTAATGCACTTTTTTCATGTACACCAAAGATATCTCTCGTGAAACCAAATTGATGGTTTCTCTATTTAGTTAAGATGCTAATTGACTTCGAATTAAATTCTAGAATTTAAAATAAAAAAAATTAATTTAGTGTTTTCTTAAACTAGCTATGTATACGAACTCGGGTGATTCATTTAAGGCTGTTGCAAAGTTTTCAAAAAAATATGCATAAGCTCCAAAAAAAGGTGAAATCTGTAGATTACTCGTATAATCTGCCATTCATCCGTAGGACATGTTCTGAGACCACAAAAATACACGGGAGGTTTTTTTTATATGAGGAAAGTGCTGACTTACCTGTTTTTCGAAAAAACTAATTTATTTGGCTAAAATGGGAAAGTTTAAATACGCGGGTGAGAGAAGGTACTGACAATATTTGGATGTTGAAGAGTAAAAGAGTGCGCATTACGCAAAATACTTACATTTTTCCAAGTTCCTTTTTAAATCCGAGAATGCACAGCACTGCACTCGCGGAGTGTTTCACTGATAGTAACAATTTTTATAATTCTTACTATTCACCCAAAAACCGTAGCACGTGCGAAAATTGGGCAAAAAAATTGGTTGGCAAATTATGTAAGTTGACAAGTCTCTTGGGAAGATTAAAATGTACACTGATCGCGCCTTGCAGTGGCGCTAGTGACGATTGATGGAAATATTGCATTCGAAGTTTGGTCGGTATAATAGGAGTTTACTTATCTAGTGCGATGGTTCACTTTTCATGCGTGGCAGAAATTTCAAATATCAATAAAAGATAAATATCGCAATATTAATTCTATTACATTATATTGTTTAACTTTTGATAATTGTTGTTTTATTATTTAGCAAATGGTATAATTTTGATGAAAATAGATTACAACCACATCCGTTTGGTCAGTAAAGTTTTTAAGAGATAAATTTTAAATAAACATTTTGGTCTTCTACTCGAACAAGCAATTTGCTTTTGCTTATGCCCTCGACTTTCAATATACGATAGTCAGCAACTTCTACTTTTGATTTAAAATTTTCATCCAAAAAAGAGAACAATTATTAATTACTTATATGCCTCGATGCCTCGACTTTGATGTTATGTTTTTTTCAGGTGTAGTCTGCTAGAACTGTGGTCTTCTACTATTTCATTTATAGGATTATGAATATTTATATACATCCCTTTATACCTTGCCGAAAATCTAGACTCATTCTAGACACATTTCTGTCTAGCCTATGAGTCTAGCAGAATTTTATGGCGGTCACATTGTCTAGGGACCGTCTAGAACTCATCCAGCAGAGTCTATCAAGGTTTACCTGAATTCAGGTATAGTACTTGTGACCAAAAAAGTTTATTATTCTCTATTGTATATCTTATGACTTCGGCAAAGCCTATTAGATTTGCGGCTACTTGAGGTTTACCTGAAGCTAGGTACCGTGCTTGTGACCAAAAAAATTTATAATTCTCTATTGTATTCCGTATGACTTCAGCACTGCTCATAAGGTTGCAGGCTACTTGAATACTTTATATTACATTGTGGCTATCTTTTAGATAGACACAAAAGATATACAAACCGAAGCCAAAGTGACGTTGTCTTGGCTTCATTTTGGCCACATTTTTGCTAGTGCTTAAGAGCGAAAATGTTAGAATCTGATAAACTTATTTAAATACTTGTACAATTATTTATCAGCATTGGACAAAGGCTTAAATTTGTATTTAAAATACGTGAAAAATTCAATATTACCTGTTCAGTATAGGAAAATAATAAACAACATCAAGAGATCTAAATTTTAACATATGTTTCCAGTAGCTTCATGATTAATTATTTCTCTTATTTTAAAGAAATGGTTTTCTGGACAGGAAAACTATTCGAATATGTCGAAATTCTTTGTGCTTACTTCAAATCGTCTCCCAATGGAAGATAATAATTTTAAAATTATACTAATAAGTTTGGCAGGTTCTATAGAATTCACGATTGCAACTAATTAATTACATTTCTAATTACAATACTAGAGTAATTAATATTTAAAAATTATAATTATATTCCAAATTAATTTAAATATAATTAATTATTTTTAATATATATTTCGGATATAATTACAATTTTCTTGTGCAATTATTAATTATTTTGAATGTAATTTCCATTTTATTTTTATAATTTTCAATAATTTTGAGGATAATTTTAATTTCTTTTATGTAATTAGTAAATGAAAATTGATAATTAACCATTATTGCAATCTTGATATAAATTTAACTTTAAAATGAGAGCTCAAGAACTTCAAAGAAAAATTCCTAGCGGGGCTAGAGAGAATTTTTTCACAACATAAAATAAAGTAAATATTTAAAAACATCGACATAAAATAAAAATGAATTGTAGACCGAGACACAATGTAGGATAATAATTTTAAAATTATACCAATAAGTTTATTAGATTTTATAGAAATTTACTTTTAAGGGAATGTGTAATGAACATATAAGCAAAATCAAATAACCTGATATAAATTTACCTTTAAAATGAGAGCCCACCCGAGTAAAAATTTTTCGTCTCAAGAACGAGTTAAATTGCCCCTAATTAAGACCTCTTCAAGACCATTTTTGACTGTGGTTTTCATGTCTTGTAGGTGAGACTGAGCTAGACATAATTCGAGTCGAAAATTGT
>JAUESI010020360.1:0-10720 GCA_032275145.1 Synergus laeviventris | reverse complement strand
ACATATACAGATATCACACAGTCTCACATTTATGTATCTTACACTTTCACACCTTTTTCAATAAACTTGAATCTATATCCGAAAACGTATAATTCCTATTAATTATATAACCAACACAATAAGAAATAGACAAATACTTTATTCTTGTTGAAGGAATCCCAGGTAACCAGTGCTCGTTACTAACATCGGTAGCAGTGCTAAATATAACTTTGACGAGGAGTTCAAGTTCAATCCGCGTTTAAAATAAGTATGGTGAACGGGAAATTGAAAGAAAAATATCTTTGTCGAATCTCAAAACGGCAAATAAATTTTTCTTCGTAAATCAATTAAAATTGAATCCTGCAGGGAATAGAAATACAGGAAACTAGCTCGTTTGAAAGTACTTGTAGTTTCCAGCCACAGGCATCTATTTTCTACCCTCGTAGAATTAAAAAATTCCGAAACAGAGAGAAGGACAGTGTTCGTTTGCTACGGGATAAATATGCCACAAATAAAAAGAAAATTTCGCCCCAACTGGAAGGGTCCACGCTTTAGGACTTTCTCCTCAAAACCTCGCCTTTGCAATTGGTATAGAGTATGAACACTATTTTTATCAAAAATAAAAACTCTTTATTTGAAATATCAATGATTCTTGAATTCAACATTCCCTAATTTTCTAGTAATTAAATTTCATGATAATAATTGTTAAAATAAAAGGACAACAGCTCTCAGTTCGAAAGTGGAGGAAAACGATCCCATATAAAAATAAGCAAATCCACTCGGGTTTGGCCGTTTGTGAAAAGCCTACCCGTATTGAAAATTTAAAATAAATTTCTAATCTCTGAATAACGTTGTGTTTTATTGTTAATTTTTGTACTTTACTTACTTTTCTCAGGTTGATACTTGAGACCAACATTTCTACAACTATTTTCTATGAGAGACTATACTTAAATATTGTTCCTTTAAATAATATTCTTTTAATAAATAAGTAAAGAATATAAGTCAGAACCTAGCTTTGAAATAGTTTCATATATTCGATGTAATCTTTTATAATTTATAACATAGGAATTATTGAAAAGTTGAAAAATGTTCTTTTAAAAGTAAACGAAATTTTTTAAGTGGTAGAAATCATAAAACATTAAATTTTAATTCTTGAACCTTCACTCTTAAAGCTACTAAAATTTCTCTTTTTCTCAAGCTATGAAATATACTTTTACTGACCCTGTACCCTAAGTGTAAGCACGATTTATTCCTACAGGAAAAAAGCCTTTAAAAACAAATTGTCACAACCGTCTTTAGAAAGCTGCAAATTATTGGCAACCAATTATCTAATGATAAACTATTTTTATATTTTTCTGGCAAATATAGAAAATCAAGAAGGAAAGGCTTGCAAGTAACGCTTGTGTCCTCTCGGGGTGCTCAGCGCTCGGCACAAATTCTTAAAACAGAACGTAGAAAATTAGATGCGCGGAAATTATGATCGTAAAACGTTTTTTTATAACAAAAATTTCGATTTAACATTTAAATGAGAAATAAGATGACAAGAGTTAATAAATATTAATTTAAATTTTCTTGTGGAATTTAGGGTAAAATTTCATCCTTAGTAAGTGCTCCAAGTGCTCTGGCCACTAATGCTCTGCAAACTGTCGCTGCCGTATCTTCTATGATCGGTCTGGCTATGTCTAAGACTAGTCGTGGATTAGAGTTGAAGAAAGTAGCTGCTGCTTCAGCTGAAAAATCAGAAAATAAACAAAAAATATAATCATCACACTATAACTGAACAGAAGTGGTAAAATAGTTAAAAAAAAGTTGTATAAAGATTATTTTTCGCGATAGGAACCAATATTTAGTTATCACAATATGTGAGTAAAGTAACCCGTGTGTCTTACTCGAATAACGAAAGAGATAGAAAAACATGTGAAAAGATTCACCCGCATTGTCCGTACGAAGTAACAAGTTACTTGATCCACCAGGCGGGAAGAGGTGAGAACCAGAGACACACACAACCAGATGGTACTGACGAACGCGAAGAGAGATATTTTCAATCTCGAAATCCGCCCACCTTCGTGCTAAGCATGAATATCCAACGTTGATGCAGACAAAATATTAGAAATGAGCGATGATTTGCCCACCGTGATTAGAACCTCGCGATGAGAGTATGCGCCCACCCTAAGAAAAGTCAAGCTGAATGTGATTCAGCATCCGTAAAGACTATTAGGAGTACCAGTTTGACAACGGGACGTGTCAAAGGCCATGTGACAGCGCCGATGTGGCAAGGTAAACTCTTCTTCAGCGTAGATAACCTTGTAAGCAATCACCAAGGTAGCTTCACTTCCGCGATCATACTTCCGACGAACCGTCGCTCCTCTCGATCGATAGAGCTCCGATGATTGAGCAAACCACGTCTGTCCCTGCCACCAGAATCGATGATCCTTTAATTGCGACGGTGTGATTCCCCTCAATGCGCAATCTACAGGACTGCCCACCCATGGAACATGTCTCCAAACGGCTTTAGGAAGTGTCTTCTGAATCTCCACCACACGGCTCGAAACATATGTCAACCATCTGAGTGGGTGACGGCCAATATCGTCGAGCGTGTTGACAGAATCCTTCCACAGAAAACAAGGGACTGATAAGGGTAACCCTAACACGCCTTGAACATGAGCCAATAGCAGCGCAGCACATAATTCCAACCTAGGAATTCATGTCTCCCTTTTCGTGCCACTTTCGGCTTGGCCATCACCACGGTTACCTCGACTTTACCTGTCCGTGAATTGACTCACAGATAGAGAAAGGCACCTATTGCCTTACCTGATGCATCTCCAAACCCATATAACTCTGCAGTGAGAGTTGAAGACCATCCCATCAAAGGTGGGTTAACCAACGAAGTTAATCGAGGTAACTCCGTCCAAAACTTTTTCCAATAAAGACAGAAAATTGTCAAACTCATGTAATGAAATTGATAAAAACTCTATGGATTTGGAACTACTACTGAAGATCTAAATGAAAAAGTATAGAAATAATAGCTAAACGAAAAAGAACATCAAAATGGACGAAACAGACTTATTCTTGATTACATATTGCAGGATATACCATACTGCATTACGTCTAACCAGATTTCTTATAGCTTATAAGTTAGGGGATGTGAGAGCATTAATTAATACCTTTGAAGTGTTACTCGGAAATTGTTTTTACACACATTGTAGTGTTAGCAATAATGGACATACTCGGCATATTGCAGAAACACAACCAGAAGTATCTATACGAAAGGTAAGAAGAAATTTCTAAGCTTAAGATAAACCGATAAAGTTCCACCTTAAAGGGGGTGGGGGAAGTCAAGTATAAAATAGTTTTCATAATGTAGAATACGTAGAATATGTTAGAATATGTAGAATACGTTATGCAATATTTTCTCATGCAAGCAAAAGGTGTCTGACTGCGAGGTGCCGTGGAACACCTCTAGCATGCTCGCATTTATGAAAATTAAGGAAAGGACACTCTACCAGTGTCATGCAGTAATATAAAGATACTTTTTCTCCGTAGAAAGAGAGGTAAATTAGTTCAATTATAATCCTACCAAGCGTACCGGCAGGAATTACTGCTAATTGCAGCCGGGCAATCGAATGACCTAAAGTTGAGGCACCTTGTTAGATGAATATTCACTAAAGTTAAACCACTTAGGAATATAAGGGATGATAACTTTAGAATTCATGAAGAATCGCGAGCCTGGTATGAATCAGATACTTTGGCTTTTATAAGATCTCTCTGCACGAGAGGCAAATCCGAAATGAATAAATTAATGGAAGTGTATTATTTCTCCGATATAAACAAAACACAAGGTAATTGCGAAAAGATGATAATACTCGAAGCCTATAATATCAACGCCAGACCTTTCGAAAATTAAAAAAAACTTCTTTTCTCTTTCAAAATTAGTTTCTCTAATTGCCAGAGCAATATGAAATTCTGAACTCTTCAAAACTCGACAATAACAAACCCAGACTTGATTTAAGGAGCTAATTGGCAATAATACTAAAGACTACAAAAATTCTCAAATTGAATCATTTCTAAGTACACACTTTTTTTTCTTAAAAATGTGAATTAAATTATTGTTTGGAATTTCGTAGCACCCTATAACTTCTAGGTATACGAGTCGATTTCCCCTGCTCCCCTCGCTTGAGTAGCTGTGGGACACCAAATGTCTCGCCAAACGCTCTATTCTTACGGTACGAGATAGTCGCTTATTGTTGCGTGTGTACTATTTATAAATGTAAAAATGTAACCTGGACTTTACTGTGAATAAATTCCGCTCTTTTTTCAGTTCAATTTTGTACCTTGAAATCAGTTTTTTCTTGTGTACACCTGATCACTTTGCGTAACTATCTTATATTTCGACTCTAATCCAAAACATTGGTCATTCGAGCCGGATTTCTTAAGTGAAACGCCGGTAGTGTTAACGCTCAAAAAGACAATCTTATTAAATTTTTGGAATAGCGTTATTCGCATTCAAGTGGTGAAAACAATTAAGTGCAAGTTATGTGAAAGGAATGAATCGAACTGAAATTTAAAAACAAAGTGCTTGATTTTTATGAGCTATTATTGCGTTCCGATGTTACAAAATTGTCAGTATTTAGATACCTCTAAAGGGATTAACGCGGATCGTATATTCTAGTTACTGTCAGTATGAGCTAGTGTATGTGTTAATAAAGTGTACACAAACTGTGACCAGTAGCAAAATTCGTTATAGTACTCTTGGATTTACTCGTGATATAAATTAAAAATTCTTGCTTTCTCACATCTATAAGCAAGGAGGTAATTTTATCCACGACGATCCTTCCTCTATCTTATAGCGGATTTCTTCAAAATTCGTCCGGCCTTTATCGTATCCCGGATGAACTTCAAGTGGTTTCCAATTTTTCATGGATGATTATATCAGTGAGTTCGTTGCATTATTGTCCTTTATTCAATTCTCTCGTATGATTATCTCAGATATCTTAACGGATCAAAGTTAAGATTCCACCTTGAATATTGTTACTTTTCTGCGTATTTTCTTCGTAACTCTTAGTTCTTACCACTCAAAATGTCTGCCGAGGGAATGGATAAACTTATCGAACAACAAATCAAATTGCACGGTGTTATTTCACAGGCTTATTTAAATTTTGAAAAATTAGGTATCGCTAATCTTACACGTGAGCATGCAAGGTGCGCCTGCAAAATCTAGAAAGAAAATTGGAACAATTTCAGGGAAGAAATCAAGAAATACTAGCTTTATATAAAAAGAAGGACGAGAAGAAGCCCTATTTCTATAAAAACACTTTTAGCCTAACCGAGGAGGCCTATTTACTCGAATTGGGTAAGTTTTTGGACAAGATGGATACTTATGATCAACAACCAGAACGTACCAGTGATCAAGATGAGTAAAGCAAACGAATTACGGTCATAGTTCGGAGCTTCCTAAGATCGCGCGGCCTACATTTTCAGGAGAATATCTGTATTGGCCGAACTATCGTGATTTATATACTGCAATTGTCGTTGCAAATCCGAAAGCAACAAACGTTGCACGATTACACTACCTAAAAACTAGTCTGTCTGGTGAACCTGCTCACCTTCTTCGCAATATTCCCACCACTGCTGAAAACTTCACACGTGCATGGGATCTACTTACAGAAACCTATCAAAATACTCGGTTATTGGTAAGTTCTCAGATTGCACTTAAACTTCCCGTCGAACATTGGGATGATTGGTTGACCTATATTGTTAAAAGTTAGATGTTATCAAACTGATGATACTATCTATCTTTATAACGTGTTAAATAAAAGACGATGTTCTATCTAAATGGAATTATTTGAGATGATGTACACGGTGTACTGCCGGAAAGACAACTGAACTTTAGGAAAAACTGAAGAGAAGTCGAAGGTTCAGAATGCACTTACAAATAATTTTGGAAGGAATGAGAATTCGAACTGGGGAAATGTCTTTTCTATTACCTGTGCTATAGATCGTCTGGTTTGCAAATTTTCAACCAGATGAGATTATCATAAAAGGATAGTGAAGCTATGGGCCCTTTTACAGGAGTTCCGTAATAAAAGGCATAGGCCTAAACGTATTTTAGTCGCTATGACAGAGGCTTTATAATAATGAAATTTGGAGACTAATTTTGTCCTTCGAGTAAAATAACAAACTTGAAACTCATTCTCGACGATCGGGCCTTTAAAATTAGTACAAATCCAGTAGATCTTCTTCAAAATAAAATTATATTTCTATGGCTAAATTGAGCTTCTAAAATAGTATGAGCTCAACCTTGAAATAGCCAGTATTTTAAAATGTAATGTAGAAAATATTGCTGAATTTGCAAGCTACGAAACGCATATTACAGTTCAACTACTTGATCAACATTCCCAATGGGACTGGGAAACATCTATCGGAGGAGAAGTGGAACCACAGACCTTTGACAAGCTGAGGACTTTTCTTATAACCAGGATCAAGGAAGCTAGTTAGAAAACCTTCATCTAGGGTTAGTTACCTTTTCTCTCAGAAGGGTCATTATTTGGTTTTCTGCGAAGGATTCAAGGCTAAATCTCTTACACAGCGCCAGGAAATTGTTCGTTCCAGAGGGATTTGCGAGAATTGCTTCAGACCCCATCGAGTTGGTGACTGTCGCTCTAATAAGGTATGTCGTAGCTGCCACGGTCGTCACCATACCATCATTGACGATCCACTATCATCATCGGGAACTGACTCCCAACAGGTTTGTCTGTCAGGATCTACCACGAACGAAATTCGCTGAACGACAGGAACCTGGCAGGACCATTGGTGCATTCTCATGCAACCTCTAGTGCCTTTGGCTCCAGATTGCTCGCAATAGCGCTTGTCATTGTCAAGAGTAAAAATGGAGACTACGCCGAGGCACGCTGTCTAGTCAATCCCTGTTCTGAGGATAATTTTATATTGAAAATCTTCACACAGCCTTCTTCGCCGGTCCGCATCTATTCATATCTCCGGTGTTGGTGCTTCTAAATCTGGAGTATCACAGGTATCAAAAGGAATGAACCTTCTCATCTTATCACGGTTGCCTTACCGCGTCACTCTAGAGACAGAAGCCTTTGTAATATCGCGACTCAGCGATTACACGACTTCACATCCAGTCGACCTTAAACCCTGGCCCGAACTAAATGGTCTTGGTCTTGCCGTCCCAAAACCTAGAGACAATCCGGCTATCCATCTCTTACTTGGACCTAAAATCTACCCACTCGTCATACGGCCATGCTTAATTTATCGACCTGATAGCAGAGTGGTTGCCCAGGACACCATAATCGGTTGGATTCTTACGGGACGACCCACTGGTTCTTCCAGTAAAGTAATAAAGGGTGAAGATCAGGATCAAACACTTCAAAACAAAGCCATTGTCAACCTGTCAACCTGTCAAGTACGATCAAGGACGCCTTATCCATTCAACTTTAACGCTTTTGGGAACAAAAGAAAGTCTCTCCACCTAAATCTGCCCTACTGACTACTACAGAGCAGTTTTGTGTGAAGCAATATAAAGTCACGCGTCTGCGTGACTCTATTGGGCGATACATTGTACGCTTACCTCTTAAAGTTCCCATCAGCTAACTGGGTCACTCTAGAGCCCAAGCTGAATCACTCCATCTTAAGTTGGAACGTCGATTACTTAAGAATCCTGATCTTCATACAGCCTATACTAAGTTCATGTCATCTTTTTTTAGGTCACATGGAATTAGCAGAATCAACCTTGGCTCCACATACAGTCCGTGTATATCTATCTCACCACAGAGTTTTTAAGGAATCAAGTACTACCACCAAGCTCAGAGTAGTTTTTAATGGCTCCCATCGAACTTTACCGGCTCTTCTCTCAACGACTACCAACATACTAGACCAAAATTGCATCCAGAGCTCTCGGATATCCTTCTTCGATAGCGAACGATTGCAGGGATCTTTTCAGCCGACATTGAAATGATGTTTCTACAGATCAGGATCCATCCTGACGATCGCGATTATCAACGTATTTTATAGAGGTTCGACCCGACAGGGAAACGGATCCGGGAATATAGGATGATTGAAGTCACATTTGGACTATCTTCGTTGCCATAATTAGCATTACACAATATGCAGCAACTAGACAAGGATGAAGGACAACGGTCGCCTCACGCTGCTTCGATCCTCCTTCGTCATTTCTATATTGACGATGTTTTGGCAGGTGCTGAGAACGTCGAGTCGGCGACAGCCCTACAATAGGATCTCGTTAACCTGCTGAAATCGGGCGCATTTCCTTTGCGCAAATTCGCATCCAATAAAGTGGGTTTATTGAACGCCATCCCTGAAGAATAGGGAGCAAAATCTCAATCTTGTCCATGGCATGATGGAGACGAATTTCAAACGCTGGGATTGACGTTGCAGCATTTGGAAGACGAGTTCTTATTTCGTGCCAATGTGTCCACTCCTTCAGCTCCCTGTTCTAAGAGAAGAGGGCTATCGTATATATCCAAGTTATTTGACCCTCTCGGACTAATTTTGCCTATCATCATAGACTTCAAGATCATGATGCAGAGCCTCTGGTTACTCTAGATTCGATGGGATGATTCCCTTCCAGAAAGAACCTTCCAAAGATAGATTCATCTCTTTGAAAATCTTCGCAACCTAGATACTATCAGGATTCCTCGTTGGTTAGATTATTCCAATGATCTTCGATTGGTTGAACTTCATGGTTTCGCAGACGCTTCTAAGGCCGCTTATGCTGTTGGTCTTTATCGAAGAACCGTCACACATCAAGGTGTTGTTCGCTCATCTCTGGTCTGTTCTAAATCGAAGTTTACGTCTATCAAGCAACTATGGATTTCAAAACTGGAGCTTTGTGGGGCCCAACTACTTGCCAGCCTTACTTCTCACATCCAGAAGACTCTTTTCTTCGATGATGTGAATGTGCATCTCTGGACTGAAAGCATGACGGTGATTTCATTATTGAAAAGCCCTCCTTGTACTTGGAAACCTTTGTGGCCAATCGTGTGTCATACATACAAACTTCTCTTCCAGACGCTTATTAGCATCACATACCTGGTACTGAGAATCCTGCAGACTGCGCCACTCGAGGTCTCTCTGCCAGACAGTTGGAGACTCATTCACTCTGGTAAAATGGTCCAAAAAGACTATAAAAAACCAATCTCCATTGGCCTATCTCTGATCAGAGTATTGCATCTGATACTAACTTTGAAAAACCTGTTGTCATTCATCAGACCACGATTGCGTTCCCCCATATGTGGGATCGCTTTGCTCGTTGATCATCTTCATTAGCAACATTAACTTGCGTGACCGCATGGTGCATTCGATACGCCATCAATCTGAAAGAGCACAAGGTAGTCAATCCCTCTTGTTCTTATGCGCATCATCGAGTCCTCACTCCAGCAGAACTCAATCGGGCTCGCTTGTACTGAGTTCAACAGTTTCAGCACACCTACTTCGCTTCTTCTATTTTCAATTTTTTGGATAAAAAAGGAGGGAAATTGCCAAAAGGTGATCCACTTATCAAGCTTAATCCTTTCCTAGATGTTCAACAGCTATTGAGAGTTGGTGGTCGTCTGAACCATTTGGTTTTGGATCCTGATGAAAGGCATCCATATATCCTGCCATCGACGTCTCCGTACAGATCTAGTCGTCAACAATTGTCATAGTAGTTCCCTTCATAGGAGTACCCAGCTCACCCTCGCAACCTTGAGACGTCAATCCTGGATTCCACGAGATCTTCAGGTTGTGAAATCTCGCACACTACGATGTGTAGTGTGCATACGTCATCGGGCGGCTACTACCACGCAACTCATGTGAGGCCCTCCTTCCAATCGCGTACAGCGCACCGGGACGTTTCTCCACTGATTTTTTAGGTCCAATAAGAATTAGAGCAGCCCCCAGACGTAGACAAAAATCGTATAAAGGATACATTGCGGTTTTTGTTTGCATGTCTACTCGTGCCGTACATTTTGTAGTAGTCGGGGGGATTTGTTCCACTCTCACTAGAAACCAAGGCACAAATTTCATCGGGGTAGATGCTGAACTGAGGACACTTTTTTCAGAAGCGTCGCGTACATCACAAGATATCGCCAACGCCTTGGCCATGGATCAAACCACTTGGCTCTTTGACCCCCCATCAGTTCCACAATTCGGTGGACCGTGGAAGCCGCTGTCAAATCTACGAAGCATCACCTGAAGAGCGTTATAGGAACATCCACTCTAACTTTTAAGGAGATTTCAACGGCATTGTCACAAATCAAAGCTTGTTTCAATTCAAGACCACTACCAGCAATCACAGGTGATACAAGTGATCTGTCTGCTCTCACTTCAGGACATTAGCTCATCGGAGGCCAGCTCACCGCCGTACCTAAACCTTCACTGATGCAGGAACACATTCATCTGAAGGAGCGGTGAAAATTGAACTAGAAAATTCGGGAAGACTTCTGGCACAGATGTTCTTCAGAATATTTACACTCGCTTCAAACTCTTCCTAAATGGCGCCAACGTCAACAGTCTGTCCAGGTGGGAGATCTGGCTATTTTGAAGGAATCCGACCTCACAATTCCACCAACCAAGTGGCCTTTGCCTCCTCTTACGTGCGAAGGAAGATCTTGCATAAATCCTTCACTGCCCATTGTGACGGCCCCTTTTTTAATTTCCATTATTTTTATATAATAAAATTAAAAGTCTCTGAAAAGAGCGCACAAAGGACCCTAATAGGAAT
>JAUESI010020359.1:0-10724 GCA_032275145.1 Synergus laeviventris | reverse complement strand
AATGGTTCCGAAACCACAGATTGTTGAACATGGCGGCTCTTCAAGTCGGCACAAGCGTTTTTCATTGAATCCTGTATTCAGTGTATTATATATATCAATGGTTTTGGTACTGGGATGGTGCTTTTCACTGGTTGTGTTTCCCTTAACCATATTTCGTATTCCTCAGCTTCCATCTGTGCTTCAGGTATATTACTTGGCTTCATGGACCTAAACTGCGTACCTATCTCCCTTTTTAAGTTTAACGTGTGGCGGTTGAGGCTTTCTTGTTCCTCTACCTTGAGTGTAATTCTTCTTTCATTTTCACCACAGGGTGACTTGGCCTGTACTACGAATTTAAGCTCCTTAGTCTGCCCATTGCCCCTAAGTAGGAATTGACTCAAGACTCAAGACTCAGATACCACAGTAAATTGCGGGTGCTGTTGCGAATTCACCTCCCAAAAGTGACCCAAAAAATACAGCAGTAAACTACGGGTTCTGCCTAGTGAACATTTTTAGATGCTCACCGCTCGCTCCCGAGCCCCTGACTAACCCAAACTCGTTCTGCATCTTACCTCCTTGACTACCCTTCAATTCGCGATTCACACTTTTTTGTAAGATCGCGGGTGGGAGATGTTACGGTTGTGCGTTTCACGATGTACGATGCTAGAACGCGAATGCAGCCCTGTACAATCGGTTGTCATTCCGTAAGAGTCAATAATGTACGGATACAATATATATATATATATATATCAAAATCAAATTTTAATCTAAAAAGTTTCGTAGACAATAAGTTTCTAAATTTTAATTTTCGCGGATACAAACATTTTTTTGAAACATAATCTTTTTAAAAATTTCCAATTCAAATAGCTAATAGAATAATACAAATATTTTAGTAGTTTCATGAGGAAATAGTTTTTCTTGTAAAAGATTTTAAAATAAAGCATATTTAAATCTTTTATAAATTGTATAAGGTGAAAAAAAATGAAACATACATTCCTCGCAATTACTTCTGACTTTGCAACGTAAAAGCTTGGCTGAGGTTTTGTTCCTGAAGTCCAAGAGGTTAAATAGCTAATTCAGTATAGGTTTTAGGTTTTAGGATGTTTAGGTCGGTAGCGAATTCCGGGGTTCTATCCCCCCCCACGCCTCTCTCTTTCTATTATTCCCGGCGAGTGCGATTTTTCGAACCGTTTGAGCGTACGATTGTATGTGTAAGAGACCGTGCTTGTGATTATGTAATTTGAAACATAAATTAGTAGAGTTACTATATTTTAACCAATTTAAAAAAATTGTTCATTACATATTTACTTCATCTTTTTCAAGCTGCTGCTAAGAACGCCTACCGAGATTCTATAACACATGTATGAATCTCTATTTGATTTTCTTACTTTCATTAAAACCCGATGTTGTACTGAGTACCTGACTGCCCAACCTTTTCTTTGCTCTGCGATCTTATATGGTATATATATATATATATATATTTCCTTACCCTATCCTACCACCGATTCCAAAGGCGATCTTACACAGAGTCCTAAACTGACCAACCTTTAGTTGCTCTGGCGCGAATCGTTGAATCCTAAACCTTTTAATGCAATGTCTATTAGATACCATGAAAAGGATATGAATTGTTAGATTTATCTTATACAGAGTACCAGACTTCTACTACTGATCACTAGGATTTCTTTAATTAGAGTATTTAGAATTGCTACGTATATTTTAAGAGCTGCAGCTACAAAATACATGATATTTTTTATAGTGTCGTAACCAGACAGAAACCTTTATGCTTTTTTTTATCGGGACCCTAATTTTAATCTCAGAAATAATGTACAAACATAATAACCATCTACTACATATAATAATATAATTCCATTGTTCCTTGTTTAGACTTTAATGTCCTTCACTATGAGCTGCAACAGGATTCTAATGTTTTTACGGTTGATGAAGAAGATTCAGAAAATATCCGTAAGTATCCAAAAAAAACTTCTTAACAACTTAAAGTATCCAGAGTATCTGTACATCATATATCAACTTCTAAGAACTAAACATAAGAAAAAAAATAATCTAAAATATTTCGAAATAACCTGGCACTCACTTGAAATATATCTTGACATCTCTTAAAATACCTTGAAATTCTTTAAAATCCTTTACAGTCTTTTTAAACATCTTCAAATCTCTTGAGATTCCTTGAAATCACTTTAAATATCTTGCAATCCTTTACAATTGTTTGAAACGGTTCAGTTTATTTAATAATTTATAAATCAAAGAAAAATCAAGAAGCGGGAAATTCGCATAAATATACGCCCATGAGCGATGAATCAATCGATAATTGCGTACGCAATTATAAGATTAAGTAGGGAAATTGAGGCTCGTGAGTACTCAGAGAGTTCAGCTGCGATTCTGAAGAGTGGGTCTTGGCGAGAGCTTTCACGTGTGTAGATGTCGTGCGTTGTGAGTTTCTTCTCCGGTAAGGAGAGCTTAAATGTTTGGTTTATTTAGAACCTATGAGATTCTTAGTGACTAAGACTGAGTTAAGTTATAGTTGTGCCTAAAAGAAAAACATATAGCTCTATTGTGCAGCTGAAACGACTTGGATTTGGGATTTCCGATTATATGAAAAACGAAATCGAAACAATCTTTTTCAACCAATTCTCATATTAGGGCTCAAGATTGTGAAGATAGTTTTTCGTATGAGGGGAAACACCCAAATTTAAGAAGTTTTTGTTAAAGAGGTTCTCTTTCCCAAAAATAAAAGGAAAAATTTAGCTTTCAAAACTGAATTTTGAACCGAAGTTAGTTTCGGGCCTCATTCAGTTGGGAATGGAATTTTTCTAAAATAAATTGAATTTTGACAAAGAGAACTCTCTAATTTCGTTAAATAATTATGAAAACTTTGTGGAAAAAAAACTCCCAGAATAGGATTTCATAATTATTAGATTGAAATTGCGAATCAATAGAGTAGCTAAAGTTAATACCTTCCGATTACCAATTTAGAAATGAAATTGGAGGAAGTTTTGTAATTTGCGATAGGAAGGTAAGACAGATTTTTGGGATTAAACATTGCACTGAGTTTACCCAAAAAGAAAGTGCTACTGAAGGGCAATTAAATTTGAATCTCAAAGGTTATCTCCACGGTATTCAAAGAAATTGTAATTTGGATTTATGAGATTTGACGTTAATGATTGATTTTAAGGATAATTTGTCGTTTGCTTAATCCGAATTGTTGTCAATGTTAATAATTGACAACAACCTTTGGAACCGAGCAAAATTAAAATCACAAGAGTGACATTATTGATCAATATCAATAACAGCTCAAGTTGAGACCGAATAATTGCTAATACAGTACTTTGATAAATAACAAAAATTTATAATTCACAATTCTAAGACAATTTAACTAAGCAGATAGGAAATAACGTAACATGTTGTAAATGTTTAAAAATAATTTTCAAAATTTTAAAACCCCTTAAGATCATTTATTACATATCCGATCGCTACCTTACCAAAATTTTGTTGTCTGTAACGTTATTTCTAAATTTATTGATACATAAACTTGAAAATTTCAAAAATTATGGAAAATATGCTAAAGTGCGTTTATATGGTCCTAGTCTTTTAATAAAACAGAAAAAAAATTTAAATAATATTGATAATTTTATAAATGTCAGTATTTAGGACTAGATTCCCGCACCTGCATTCTTTAACTTTAATGTTAGAAATTTTCAATTTGATATTTCAATAAATTTAGAAGTAACGTTGCAGAGAAAAAAATTTCTGTAAGGTAAGGATCGGATAATTAATACATGGCCTTAAAATCTTTAAAATTCTTAAAAATCCTTTAAAGTCTTTTTAAATATCATAAAGTCCCCTGAGATTTCTTAAAATCACTTAAAATATTCCGATGAGAATTCATTAAAATTGCTTGAAATTTTAAGCTTGCATCCATACTTCCGCCTATTTATCCTAATTCTGTTTATTCATGTTAAATATTTAATATAGACGTACCGAATATGACGTACCCGAGAGTGTTGCTTCTGAGTCACAATCTGAATCGCTAATAAGCATCATCGCGGCTCTTAAGAAAATAGAGGTAGACGTCGAAAGTGTTCGAAAATTTGTCGAAGTTTCCTTGTGCACTGTGTGACAAGATGGAGGTGACACGATTAGGTGCCATATGCCTCTTGCGAACTGTTCACGGTCTGAATTCTAAGGACAAAACCGAAAATGCTTTGCATATTCCCAAATAATAGGAATCGAGCGCATTCATTTTGAAATATGTGAGCAAATATGGTACAATACACGCCTTTTGACTTTAGTACGGGGGGTGGGGATACGGGAACACTTACCGACGGAGTGGTTCCATTTCATGCTAAGTTAGCCTCAATCGGTAATTTAGATTTTATTAGTACAGCTAGGGATACGGGGAACACTTAACGACCTAGTGGTACCCATTTCATGCTAAATTACCCTGTTCCATTTAATTCTATATTGACATCAGTCGGTAATGCAGATTTCATAAGTATAGCTAGAGGGCACGGGGACACATATCGGCCATGCAATTACCTATCACAGTCGGTAAAATTAACCTCAGTCGGTAATACAAATTTATCAAGCTTGATGGTTGCTGATAATGATCTTACCGGTAGAACCTCCCTCAGACGGTAATCCAGACTTCTGTCATGTATTAAAGCTCGCTTGATATGCCAGTTGTCTACCTTGCCGACAGAGCGGCTGGGTTGTTCACCAAACATGTCTTATTATTTCCTGGACGTTTTTTACGTCCTTATATGTATGTTCAGTTATTTATTTGAGGAATGTAGAGCAATTCGCAAAAAGAATCCGGTAATTAAATGTATTTTAAAATTTCTCCTGGGAATCATGATGTAAAGGTTGCAATTATGTGTGGTATTTCTACTATAAACAATAAAACTATAAAACTAAACTATAAACATAGGTTTAGCAAATAAGATAGAAATTAATTATTTTTAATGTGAGAATGCTGGAAAGTATATAACACTCCGAAACGTTATCTGTACTCGAGTCTTACGATTTTTTATTTGGGATATTTAAGGTATTTAGAGAAATTGGAGATTAAAATATTTAGAATATTTAAAACTTGATATTTAAATATTTGAGTATTTGAGATTTGTTATTTGACATATTATTTGAGATATTTGAGATTTGATATTTGATGTTCAATGTAATTTTTGAGTGGGGCAAGCAGTGTGTGTAGTTAGGGCATATAAAGCGACATGTAACGGTGTAGCAGCAGCAGCAGAAGCGGTAGTAGTTGCAGTAGCAAAATAAGATGGCGAACAAGAAGAATTTAGAGGATACTTTGATTAAGTTCGTCGATGACATTGATGTCACTGATGAGCAGAATGTGGTAGGGTTCACCTATACATGCTTATATACATAATTATACATTAGATTTTTCATTAACTAAAAATGTTTTTAAATTTTACGCTTGCTCGACTGATGTCTCTGGGTTCACCCACTACGTCGGGATTATGATCCCCATTGTCAGCTTCAATCGAAAGGGATTTGAGGAATACATCACCTCAAAGATCTCCAACTCCTGATATCTATCTAGCAGTACCTAAACAGCGGTTTATTCAAAATATACGTTAGTTCGAGTGGCCATCGGCATATTTCAGCACCCATGAACGTCATCATCACCATCGCCATGATCGAGATCTCTGCGCACATCACACCTATGCTATCATACTCAACTCACTGGCCTTCTACTCATTTATGAAGTTAAATGCAATAATATTTACGCGGATATGAAAGTAGATATTGACAAATTTGACACCTAAGATTTCTCTTTGAATAATCTCTATGGAATGCCGCAAGCCAACAAAAAGATTTTATGTTTGATGAAAGATGAGTGTAATGGAACAGTGTTCGTGTTCGTGGCTAACTTTTTATAAAAAAATCCAAAGGTGTAAAACCAGCCGTGGTAAAGAAAAATATAAGTTTTGACGATCATACTTTTAAGTCGATGTATATATTGCCGGGAATTTATAAATATTGTAAAATAAAAATGAGTTTAGAATATCTTTTTTTTTATTTAATACAACCTTGCATTTCATTTAAGTTAGCTATACTCTAACTATACTTATATCACTATAACATCAGTTAACCATACTTTAACATTAGTTTAACATTACTTTAACTCTACTTTAACATTAGTTTAACATTAATTAACTATATTTCAACATTAGTTTAATATTAGTTACTATATTTTAACATTAGTTTAATATTAGTTAACTATATTTTAACATTAGCTTAATATTAGTTTCCTATATTTTGACATTAGTTTAACATTGGTTAAGTAAACTTTAACATTACTTATTAAAAAGATCTAGACCCTAAAAAGATCGAAGCAGTAGAGAAATTTCCTAGATCTTATTGCCCAAGAAATATAAAACATTTTCTAGGTTTAGCAGGATACTATAGAAAATTTATTATAAATTGCGCAGCGAAAGCTATACCAATGAAAAACATTTTAAATAAAGAAGTAGAATTCAAATGGGATCCACAAGAAGAGAAAAGTTTTAAAGAATTACGACAAGCCCTGTGTATATCCAGACAATAACAAACCTTTTACTATAACTAAAGATGCTTCCGGTTATGCATTAGGTGTTGTATTGAGCCAGGAAAAAGACGGTATAGATCTACCTATAGCTCATTATTCCCATGTTTTAAACAGCGCTGAATATAATTATTCAACTACCGAAAAAGAGTGCTTCGCAGAACTATATGCTGTACAACAATATCGATCTTATATTTATGGAAAAAGATAAACACTTGTCAGCGATCATGAACCTTTAAGATGGATAGATTCAGTCAAAGATCCTGGTCAAAGACTAATTCGTAGCGATTAAAGCTAAGAGATTACGAAAACAATTATAAATACAAACCCGGAAAACTAAACACAAACGCTGATGCTCTGTCGAGGAATCCAGTTCTAGCTAGTTCATCAGAAAAAGGCTCATCGGATGAAAGTTTAAATGAGAAACAAACTATGCCCGTAAAAATACTGCCAGTACATACACGAAAATCTAAAAAAAACATTGGAACATTGGACATTTCAGAGAAATATTTTCAGTAGAAGCCGTATGCGAAGAAGTTACAACAAGAACTATTCAAAAGGGGGCCATAATAACGGTAAGCCCTCCACAGAGTATCAGTGAAGATAGTTCATCACAAAATGAAAAACACCAACAAAAATATAAAATAGTAACTAGAAAAGAATTATCTATCACTAACATTCAACCTGCGCTTCCAGAGACGCACAGTCAACCCCTAGGCATGCACAATTCACCACATTTCGAAAAGAATAATAGTTTAAAGCAAACGTAACAATATAATACACGACTCCTTTATGAAATAAAAGGTTTTAAATAGGTTAGATCGTTCATCTCTTAGGGCTTGGGAGGAGAAAATTGGGTCTATGTAAACCAACCCTACTTTCGAGACACTAATGACGTTTCTGATCCCGCGAGTTGGTGCTTTGGAATCTTTGCAGTCTGAGGAAGGTCTCCAGTACAAGGAAACTAAGGCTAGGCCGACAGGTGTCAAACATGTGAAGAAGGGTATCTGTACCCAAGCTCATGGTATTCCTGTGAAGGAAGGTAGTTGTCCGATGTGCTCTGGTAAATACATTATCTTATTCTGTCCTACTTCCAGGTCAAAGAATGTTGAGCAGCGCCGGGACTTGATACGTCAACACAAGCTGTGTTATAACTGTTTGGGAAGTATTATTATCCGAGACTGCCCATCGACTAAGCGCTGTCAAACTTGCTCGGGACGACATCATACTATGATACATTCGTCCTCTACTGAGGTTTCAGCATGTGAGTCTGGAGATTCACTCATGCCCACTACGGCAACATTAAATGCTAACAGCACCACCTTCGCCCTAGCTAACTCAGCTGTCAACACTCACTTAGTCCAGGGTTCCTTCTGACTAGGAGGTCCGGTACTTCTGGCTACAGCCATCGTCTCGGCTGAAGGATTGGATCTCAGCCTATCTTTCTCTCGAGCACTGCTTGATCAAGGAGCTCAAGCTTCGTTTATTTCTGAGTCTCTTGCACGTAGACTCAGATTGAAGCGATTCCATCCTATCGTTTCAGTGGAGGGGATCGGAACCCAACACTTAAGAGCATCGCGAGCAGTTGTGTCTTTGAGGGTGACATCATGTATCGACCTTGAAAAGATAAATGTTCAATGCATTATACTTCCGAAACTTACTTCGTAAATACCATCTCCTGGTATATCTCTGCAGGGGTGGCCTTATCTCGAAGGACTGGAATTAGCGGATCCACTCATCGACCAGGGTGGCTCGATTGATCTAATTTTAGGAGCCGAAGTCTATGCGCATGTTATTCAGGAGGGTGTCAGAAAGGGTCCTCTGAGTATCCCTATCGCGCAGAATACATATTTGGGCTGGATCTTATCTGGTCTCTTTTCAGAGGATAGTAGGAACAACAGTTTTTCAGAGTGAGGAAAATTTTTTTTCTGTGAGTAGGCGTGCCAAAGGCCTGCTTAAATATTTTGCCGCCAGGATCGGTATTTTCTGGCCTCAAAATTACTGCTTGAAGGCATACATTTGTTGCTGTTTTTTTCATATTTAATTAAATGCAATCTTTATTCTAATTATAGAAATTTGTTCGTAAAGAATTAATCTCTGTTTGAAGGGTTTAGATTTTTGAAATATGCATCACAATCCGAGTAATTTGACTTTAAAATTTAGCTAACTTTGTGCACTTATATTTTTTATGTAAAATAAAAAAAAAAACAATTTAAAAACAGCAGGATATAGTTTATTCTTTTGTGAATAAAAGCATACCAAATATGTTATATTTTATAATTAACTTTCTGAGTGAGAACCCAGTAGGTTAATGCTTCTAAAACGACCGGTACACAGCCCTCTTAAGCACAACCTCGATGACGAGGAGTGCGAGAAACTTTTTCGCACCACTTATCAGCGAGCAGAGGATGGTCGATATATTTTTCGACTTCCTATCAAGAATCAGACGATGAGATTGGGCGACTCTCGAGCTGCTGCTCACCCCATATTCATGAGCCTGGAGAGGCGTCTTCAGCGAGATCCTGTCTTGCATCAATCCTATGCACGGAGCATACAGTAGTATGCGGATCTAGTGACTGATCCTCACGAATTGGAACCCACTCAGGGTAACTTTCTACAACACCACTGTGTGATAAAGGAGTCCAGTACGAGCACGAAGGTGAGTCCTGTGTTCAACGCCTCTCAGAGAACTGACTTGGATATCTCCTTGAATGAGCTACTGCATTCAAGGCCCAAACTGGATACTAGGTTACAGGATGTCATACTTCGTTGGAGATGTTACCCGATCGCACTCACCGCAGACATCGAGAAGATGTTTCGACTTGACGATCTACACTTTGCATCAGCTGACAGAGGATAAAGGAATCAACTTTCCTTTAGCCAAGGACATCCTGAGAAAGGAGATTTATGTGAACAATGTACTTTCCGGTGCCTACGACATTGATACTGCTATGGAGAAACGTCGTCAAGTTTATCTACTACTCAAAGCGGGCGGTTTCATTCTCAAGAAATGGTTGTCAAACTGCGAAGATGCTGTGCAAGGAGTTCCGGAGGACTGCAAGGAAAAGGCATCGTTTTATGCCTTTAGTCAAGAGCCAATCCACAAGGCTCTCGGAATCCTATGGACACCTACTTTGGATTTTTTTTGGTTCCAGGTTCGATTCCCTGAGGACTCTGGATTACTAATGAAGAGAAGCGTCTTCTCTGAGATCGCTCGACTCTTTGATCCGTTTGGATGGCTCGCTCCAATCTTAGTCCGAGCTAAGATCTTCATGCAGGGTTTGTGGAGAATTAAGCTGGTGTGGAATTAGCCTCTACCTGCTGATCACATCACGATATGGAACAAATACAGGAAGGAGCTTCCTGAACTGTCTACGCTAAGCATTCCTAGATAGATGGGATGTTCTTCAGATGTATCTGGCTGTGAACTACACGGTTTCGGAGATGCCTCGGAGAAGGCTATTGCTGCGGTGGTCTACTTAAAGATCATACTGCCCTCAAGGGAAATTACAAGTCTCACTGGTCTCGACCAAAACTAAGGTTGCTCGCCTCAAGGAAACGTCAATACCTCGTTTGGAGCTTTGTGCTGCCGTTCTGCTCGTTCGGCTAGTTGTTCATGTCCGCTCCGTCTTGCACCTTTCTACTACGGTGCCGAATCATCTATGGTCTGATTCGGCAAATACTCTAGACTGGATACGAGGTCAGCCTTTACGATGGATGACCTACATTTCAAATCGGGTTTCGGACATACAGGACAAACTGCCAGACGCTATATGGCATCATGTGCCTGGAGTCGACAATCCAGCCGACTGCGCCTCTATTCATTTCAAACTTGGTACACATTTTCTATATATAAAATACCTCCCTCCAACGTTTAGTTAAAATTTTTTTATCACATTAATGGGGTTTCCCACCCACAAAATGGCGGAATTTTTCGTGGAAAATAGCAGTTTACACTTAAGATGGCCACCAACAATTTTTTAATAAAAAAAAAATAATCACAGAACGTTGGGAAGAGGATTTGATGATACTCTGACTAAATTTTAATGGTTTTCGATTTCAGATAATTTCCGAGCGATATATAGTGAACACCGCAAATTGTTTTTTTTCTAAGACGTTCTGGGGCAAGCTCTGTCACGGGCTTGTTTTTGAATAT
>JAUESI010020358.1:0-10735 GCA_032275145.1 Synergus laeviventris | reverse complement strand
TACCGTTTCCCAAAGTTTCAGGGCAAAATATTTATTTTTGTAACCGTAAAGTTGGGGAATTTGAACATATAAAATCAATAATTTTTTTAAGTATCACATGCGCTTAAATACAAATTTTTTTGTTCTAATAATAAAACAGCCACGCTGTTTTCAACAGTAAAAAATGATGTTCCTATATGTTTTGCGGTTAGAGTCCAATTTTAACATTAATATTAGTGAATATAATTTTTAATCTATATTATTTACACTGATGTTTATATTTACATATATATATATATATATACTTACTTTATTTTATTCATATATTCGCTCGCTCTTAAAAATATCTTCACGCTGTTTGGGTTTCGAACCCTCCTACCTAACACACCTAACCTTCGTACTTAGCCACGCGGCTACCGAACGCTTGGAAATGTAAAACAAAATGTGCACTGAACTTTATAAAACTTTTGTATATTTTAAAAAATAAATACATTTTATATTATATTATGTCATTTTATATTATTATGTATAGTTTACGCTTGAATTTGAAAATATTTAATGAATAGCAGGCACTAACAAGGAACGTCTGTAGAGACGATGGATTTCAAAAACATAAACAGCTTAAAATGAACTTTGCATTTCCAATATTTTGATAATAAATAAATTTAATTCTTAATTTACACTTTTGAATCCGAATTAGTCAAAACTGACTAATATTTTTTTCTTGAACCAAGTATTTCTTTTTTCCGTGTAAGAAAAATATTTCTTGCAGTAACGATATTTTTATTGATAAAATTGATTTATTTACTAATAAAATTATTTTCTTCATTTAAGAAATTCGGTTTCTTGTGGTAAAGTAATACTAACTTGTCTCAAGTAGAATCGGCCAAGTAAATATGTTTACTTGAACCAAGGTAAATTAAAAATTTTTTTTTTTAATTTTACTAAAAATTTTATTTGACCTCTAAGCATTCATACGTCTGACGTTTGACATAGAACAGATTCCCTTTTGTTTATGTTCTCACTTCTTAATTCCGTAAATATTGTAATACTACACGTATGCATATGTAAATGTGCTATCTGGGATTTTGATGGGGACGCTCACTGTGGGAGATGGGTAAGCCCGCTTTATGCGTGTGGGATATAGTGGAGTAAATCAATGTTTGTTCGAGTTTTAAATTAAAAAATTTTTATTTTTGAATAAGATCGGAACGAGGTTTCCGAAGTGAAGACAGAGTACAGACTGACTAACTGACCTGCTGGTGAAGTCCTCAGAGGGCGTTTTCGGATCGGCTTGTCGAAGTACCGATATAAAAAAAGGTCCTGCGACACTCGCGATGTCACATCTGCAAAGGCTTTTCCGGCAGGAGAGAAAGTTATATTACGGTGCAGTTGTAAATACAGAAATATGTTTGACAAGAGAGTTTCGATGATTTAAGCCTAGAGAGAATTTATATAAAAATCTTCAAGTTATAATAAAAACTCCAAGTGTTGGAAAACTCTAAATTTCTAGCGTGTGAACGAACGTCACCACAGATATTCCCCTGCCAGTGATTGAGTAATGTTTTCTAAAATATGAAATCACTAAAAAAAGTATTACAAAAAATTATAAATGTAATAATAAAATGATGTACAAAAAAAATTATGAAAAACCTCCTTGGAGGCGATCAGGGAATCTGACACGTCTTCCTAATCGAGTACAATTTTTGATATTTTGTGAAGTCTCAAGATTTGGATGTGATTTGTTGTTGGCTCTTGTGGAATAGGAACTCGCTGGGCAGGCTTGTGTGACTGCATATCCTCTTCCGCGATGGTAAAAACTGGCTTCAGCCTGTCGATTGACACTGCTTTGTTCTTTCCGTTGATAAGAAGAGTAATAATTTTTTTGGATCGACTGTTGACTGGATGCGGTCCGTGGTAGGGATCCTGAAGGGATTTCTTAAGCCCATCTAGTCGAACAAGGACTTGTTCGCAAATTGCAAGATCTTTGTAGACAAAGATCGGTTTGTCTTCGTGTCGGGAGCCAAGCACTGGTTTAAGCTTTTGAAAGTGCCTTTTCATCTCTGTGACGAACTGACTTGTTGTGTGTAAGTGAGAATTTACGGGAGGTGTCAGGAATCGACCAGGTAAGCGTAAAGGTTCCCCGTAGACTTTACAGTGTTAAATCTGTTCCTGGAAGTGATACCTTTTTAATTTGAAGGTTGTAGAAATCTTTTTAATTCTAGATCCGTTTTCTGAGATTCGGCAAGAGCAGTTAAGTCGATTCCTCCGGAGATAGCCTTAATCCTGGAAAGAGCATCAGCGACGACATTTTCACTTCCTGAGATGTGTCTGATGTCGGTTGTGAACTGCCCTATGAAATCCAAGCAAAAGTGATTGGCTTGTGGTTTGTGAAAATGGTGAAATCCCGACCTTCAACCATGTGTCTGAAAAATTTCATTGCCTTGTAAATGGCCAGCAATTCCCTGTCGTAGGTTCCATATTTCCTCTCAGCACTGGTAAGCTTCTTCGAGAAGAATGCTAGGGGTTGCCACTGATCATTAACGCGCTGCTGAAGGACAGCGCCAACGGAAAAGTCTGAGGCGTCTGAAAAAATCGACAAAGGTGCTCCATGTGCTGGAAATGAGAGTAGTGCGAAATCTGCAATGCTCTTTTTGCACTTTTCGAAGGCTTGTTGAACTTTTGGATTCCACTACACTGGTGTCCGACCCTTGATGTTCCCTCGCAAAAGCTCGTTCAGAGGGGCTTGAGTCTCCGCTGCGTTGGTGATAGCAAGTCGATGGAAATTGATGGTCCCAAGAAAACGTCGAAGGTGTTTTGCTGTTTCTGGCCTGGGAAAATACAAATTCGCTTCCACCTTCTCTAGTTGTGGTTTAACACCTTGATGTGTTACCTCGTAGCCCAGAAATTTCACTGAAGATGCGCCCCATGTACATTTTTCGGGATTTATTAATATCCCGTAGGATTTCAATCTGTCAAAAACCTAACGAAGGTGCTCCTGATGTTCTTCCTCCGTAGATGACGCTATGGGGATGTCGTCTATGTAGACGTAGAGGAAGTCTAGTCCTCTGACCACTTCGTCCATGAAACGCTGGCAAGTTTGAGCTGCGTTTCGAAGGCCGAACGACATGAATTGGTATTCAAATAACCCGAACGGTGTCGTTATGGCGGTCTTCGGGATATCTTCTGGAGCAACTGGAATCTGGTTGAAAGCTCGGACAAGGTCGATAGTGGTAAAGACTGTCTTATCATGTAGAGAGTGAGCGAAGTCCTGGAGATGAGGCACAAGATACTTATCAGGAATCGTCCTGGAGTTGAGTTTCCTGTAGTCGCCACAGGCCCTCCATTTTCCTCCATTCTTCGGCACCATGTGAAGTGGTGATGTCCAGCTACTTTTTGAAGGTCTTATTAAGTTCATCTGCAGCATGTCCTGGAATTCCTTTTTCGCCACCACTAGGCGATCTGGGGCGAGACGTCATGGTCTTTCTGTGACGGGTGATCCAGGTGTCGTGTGGATTTCATGCCTTGTTGAATGTCTTATTTTGGCAAAGGCACCTGCTGGACGGGTTATTTCCGGGTACTGTTGCAGAAGGTCGTGCCAAGTGAAGATTTTCGTACGATACGTATCCCTAACCAGTCATCCTTATAGACAGATACCATCCCTGTCACAGAGAGCGTGGTGATGTTGTCGATGAAGCCTTTGTATTTCACATCCACCAAGAGTCCATAGTGGTACAGAAAGTCCACTCCGATGATGGGTTTGCCGACGTCGGCTACAACAAAACGCCAGTTGAATGCTCGCCTGAGCCTCATATTGAGGGAGAAGTTTTCGAATCCGTATGTCGCGATCTCAGAATCGTTGGCCGCGAAGAGTGTGTAATTCGTCTTTGGTCTTCGTCCTTGTAATAAACTACGTGGGAAAACACAGAGATCGGCTCCTGTGTCGATCAGAAACTGCGTTTTTGTTTCCCTGTCTGTTACGAAGAGGCGGCTAGAATTAGGGCAAAGGTCACTGGCCTCCATCAGTACCGGTCCGAATAGTTTCCCGTCGATTTAGAACACAGAGGTGTGGATTTCCTCGCGTTTTGTCCGAAGTTGGTATGGTACCAGCACATACCATCGCGAGGTTCACTACGAAATCGACTTTGTTGCCGATTACGCGACTTGGAACGGTTACGGGGGCGACTTCGATTATAATTATTCGCGAATCCACTCTTAAATGATGACGTCAATTCCGCGATTTTTGCTGTCAGCAGCGTCATTTGCTGAAACATCGCTGACATGGGTTTTGACATCGAAGCTTCTGATATGTGCCTGCGAGAATTTGAGTCAAATATCGCATCAACAAGCTCCCCGAGTTTTTCCAGGGTTGATTCTCGCTGTGTCGCTAGAATAGCCTGCATAGAAGCTGATAAGCGCGAGAACCATAGTGAACGTAGCGCGTCGTCTGAGAATACGCTCCCAGCTAGTCCCCGAAGATGACGTAGGAACTGCGACGGAGTTCGATCCCCTATTTCTTCGACCTCCATAAGTCGTCTCGTTTTCTGATCCTGCGAGGCACTGAGTTGTCGTATCAATTCAGTCTTTAATTTTGAATATTTATCCTTTTCCGATGGATTCGTTATAATATCGCGCACCTCGATCGCGTATTTTTGGTCGATGTGGCCAGCGATGTAATTAAATTCAGTTTCCTCCGTTTTTATATCTGCAAGTGCAAATTGCGTTTCTGCCTGAGCGAACCATAAGTCTGGTTCCGAGGCCTAGAAGGGCGGTAAACGCACAGCAATGCGATTACCGATGCACTGTTCTCGGGTACACGGTTAGGATCAGTGGTATTCATTGTTAGTTTAAAAAATAAATAAAATGAAAGCACAGAATCAACAAAAAATAACAAAAATAATGTCACTAATTTTTATGTCGAGCCATGACACTTGAACTAACAGCAACGAACTTCACTGATGTTGAGTCACTGCACTTGTACGAACAGAAATGATTGTCACTGAGTTTTCCACTAACACTGAATGTCCACAAAAAAATGAAAATGTCCAAAAAAATGTCACGGAAACGCGTAAATCTGGATCACGTCGGGGTCACCAATTTGTGGGATATAGTGGAGTAAACCAATGTTTGTTCGAGTTTTAAATTAAAGAATGTTTATTTTTGAATAAAATTGGAACGAGGTTTCCGAAGTGAAGACAGAGTACAGACTGACTAACTGACCTGCTGGTGAAGCCCTCAGAGGGTATTTTCGGATCGGCTTGTCGAAGTACCGATATAGAAAAAAAAAGATGTGACACTCGCGATGTCACATCTGCAAAGGCTTTTCCGGCAGGAAAGAAAGTTATATTGCGGTGCAGTTGTAAATACAGAAATATGTTTGACAGGAGAGTTTCGACGATTTAAGCCTGGAGAATTTATATAAAAAAACTTCAAGTTATAATAAAAACTCTAAGTGTTGGAAAACTCTAAATTTCTAGCGTGGGAACGAAGGTCACCACAATGCCCAAACAGAATCCTAACATTCTTTGTTTCCTTTAGCTTTAATTTTTATAATTAGAAATCCGGAATAATTGAAAAAATTGTCATATTTATGTGAGATTGCGTTCCGCCTATCGTATGATTAATGTAGTACTTAAATTAATTTCATTTTTATTAACTGGGACGCCCAACTGGGCCCCAATTGGCGCCCACTTATTAACTGGGCTAAATTGGGCAGATTTCCACACGGAATTAACTCATGAGATAATTATTGTATTAATATAGCTGTGAAGTTGTATCAACTTTTGTGCTCATTCGATGCGCATTTTGCTTCCTCACAGATAATAATTGGTTTTTTTTTCATGGTAATTTCATTTTATCCATTTTATTAAACCAATCAATGTTTTTATTGCCTTTTGAAATAATTCTTAATTCCATGATTCAACGCAACGAATCTTCTTTTTCTTACATTAGTTTTGAATTTTCGTTATTTGGAGACTTATAAATGAAAATTAAATTTTTTTAAATTTCCAATTTCTATAACTTCCTTAAAATCGAAAAATCAATGTTTCAAAAATTATAAAAGTACATAAAGTTTATAAAGTTAAATATTTTGTTAAATCCTTGAAGAAATTCTACATGGTATATACTTATAGTGGAATAAGTATGCCCAATTTCATCGATTTATCTGTACACGTTCTTCAGATATTGCGGGATCGTTAAAAGCATGACATACACACACACAAACACATTCGGACAATTTTTCAGGATATATTGGATAATATTCGCCTTGAAATATATTGACATAAAACGTTTATTTGGAAAGCGGATTTTATCACCAATGCAAAGCTTCCTCTATGAGCACGTAATAGGTGCCAGAAATTTATATCTCTCAAACAATCAGAAAAAAGTTTGGTTGATTCAATCAAAGTTTAGTTGGATCAACCAAGTAAATAAATTGCTATATGGTGATCCAAATATTTGGTTGATTCAACCAAACCTATTTGGTTCATATAGTTTAGTTGATTATACCGAATATTTGGTTTATTCAACCAAATTTTTCTGTTGATCTAACCAAATTTTGTTATTGTTAGTTAAAAAAAAAAGTTTGTTTATTGATGGAAAGGGGTATATAAAAATGAATAAATTAAAAATTTTTGAAAAAAATTTTATTATAATTTGATATACGCTCAAGGAGCATAGCGAAGACGACATTGCTAACTCAGATCAAGATTAAATTTAAATAAATAAAATAAATATATTTTTAGAGTTTAAAATAACAAGGTATGAGTTTAGGACTATTAAGAATAAGCTAAGTGGACAAATCTTCACTACTGAAATTACGGCACACGACTGCGCGGCGAAGGCATTTTCCACTTAACCCCTTAGCATTACAAAGGAGGGATGCAGACGAACGTGACTACCAAGAAAATGTATCTCGCGCATCCGTTCCTAGTGAGTCCTACCCTCACTACGTGATCTTCACGCGAGCCGCGGATATAAAAAGCCGTACGCGATCGAAAATCGTTAGTTGGTTTGGGGCTGGATGTCCGCTCCCGACCTTCCTTCTGACTTAAACTCGCTCTCGGCTGCAGACTCTCTGATTGTTTCGCGCGTATTCGCTCCCGGCTGGATCTCCGCCGCAGGCTACCAATCGTTATCCTTTCTTATTTGTTATTCCGCTTGGTTTCTATACCAATACAGAGTCCTCTGTGGCCGTAAGTAGCAATAAAGTGAACATCTTTCCTGTACTCGTAATCAAGAACTCAATAAAGACTAATTAACTTAATCTAATCGGTGAGTTCTCAATCAAAAACTCTCACCTATTAATATAAGATCTCTCGCACGCTCCAACAGGGATGCTCTCTCGCCATCATACGACGGTCAGACTTCTATACAAGTCCTTTTCACTCCCCGTGACGTCACACAGGACGCCCTTAGTCAACACCCACCGCCTAAGAAATCGTATCAAATTTTGTCTTAAAATGCTACTGTATATTTTTAAATCACACTTTCTATGTTTTATACAATCAGTCAATGCACTATTTGTTTGTTCTAGAGCCAGAAAGATAACACAACGCGTAAAATTTTTTGAAATAACTTTTTTCATTAATTAGAACTTTTAATAATCATCAATTGAAGAATCAGGAAACCAAACTTTTATAAAAGACGGAAGGCTTTTTTCATATATTTTGTGCGGGGTTCTTTCATTACTTAAAATCACTTTTGAATTTTAAGGTTAAATTGCCTGCATCAGTGTAAATCCTGTGAACTAAAAGTTGTACTTACGTTCAAAATGTCCTACAAATTAATGCAGACCCCAGCTTTCTAATAATCCATTTATTGTGAGAGTTCAATTATCTTGATGACTCGTTTTTTTAAAAAACTTTTTAACCGGACACACTGCGACGCGAACTGGCAACCAGCCAACGTGGGATTACGTCAACTATCCCGGTTAATGTAAGTATTTAGTTGAATCAACCAAATTATTTTGTTACGTTAACAAAATCATTTTTTGGCCAAAGTTTTAGTTGCACTTAAAAAACATTCTAGTTAAAAGAACAAGAATTCTGGTTATCTTAAACAGAATAAATATTTAAATAGGCCCTTAATATTTATTTTGATAAAAAATATCGGAACGTTCAGGTTAAATTTTTGTGGTTATTTTAACCAGAGTAGTATAGCTAGGGGACTACGGGGCCACTTATCCGCCGAGTTGGTTCAATTTCTGCCAAATTGCGGGTCACTTACCGACCGCGTTACCATTGATTGTCGGTAAAGTAGTTTGCTCAGGTTTGATGGTTACTTACCATACCGACTGACTGACTTGTTAGTTCACTTAAAATGTGTTAGAATTTCCGAAGCGCTGCTTACGTTTCCGCGTATGCGCACGCAGTTTGTGAAGCGGGGACCAGCAGTATGCATAGTAGGGGAATCTGCATATTTAATCCTTTTTAAATTCTATTGTCACATCAACGTGACTATTGCATAATTATTAATTAATTTTGTCTATGCGTATACCAACTGACTTGTTAATTTACATACAAAGTTTTAGAATTACCAGCATGCTGTTTCGTGTCCGCGTATGCGCGCGCAGCTTGTGAAGCGGGGACCAGGAGTATGCATAGTAGGGGAATCTGCATATTTAATCCTTTTTTTAAATTCTATTCTATTGTCACATGAACGTGACTATTGGATAATTATTAATGTTATACATGCATTTACCAATTGACTTGGTAGTTCAAATTGATCGCCGGTTTATTACCCTAAGTCGGTAATGCAGTTTTCTAAAGCTTGGTGGTTACTTACCATACCGACTGACTGACTTGGTAGTTTACCTATGGACGTTCTAGCCCTCTTTTTTTTTTATTTTACCGCGATTTTTAGGTTACCGCGTATTTCATACATGCTTTTATTTTTTATTTACAATCCCGCGTATGCGTGCACAACTTCTGAAGTGGGGGTAGCAGTATGTGTAGTGGGAGTGTGTGACATATAAGGCAGCGCGAAACAGCAGAAAGACAGCTGTGTGGAAGAAACCGTCAGCAGCAGTCATACTAGCAGCAGAGACAACGACCTTCTCGATTTTTAAGTAAACCTCATCTCACTCTACTACCCTTCCTCGCCTACTGGATTTACTAGTAAGCCTCCCAATTTACCACCCACCTGCCTACTGGAATTGCTAGTAAGCGGTATCCTTCCTTGCCTGCTGGATTTTCTAGTAAGCCTCCCACTTTACCACCCACCTGCCTACTGGAATTGCTAGTAAGCGGTATCCTTCCTCGCCTGCTGGATTTGCCAGTAAGCCTCCCACTTTACCACCCACCTGCCTAATGGAGTTACTAGTAAGTGGTATCCTTCTTCGCCTGCTGGATTTGCTAGTAAGCCTCCCATTTTACCCCACCCCCCATTCTCTAACCTCTAACTATTGGATTTCCATAGGCAACTGCAGCATAGCAATCCGAAAGCAGAGAAAACTCCATCAGTCATCATGTCTACCAAACGTAAAATTTCTTAGGAGCAGGACAAAAAAGATAGGCAGCCATTGAAACGTAGTCAGAATACAGATATTCTTAACGAATGTGAAGTGCTCATTCCACTAATTGAAGCGGCTTTAGCAGCTCTGCCAGATTTACAAGAGAGTAGTGTGAAAGATGAATAAATTCACAGATGGGTGAACCAATGTAATGTCAATCTAGATACACTAAATAATCTTTTAAGAACATTATTTTGGACCTCTGAAAAGCAGAGATGTATTAATATTATTCAGCAAATTATGAGTCTCTACGTTTTATTTGAAGTATATTTAAAGCGAGGAGGTAGAATAGAGACGCCTGATGGTGCAGTGAATTATGATATAAGTGATCGTGTACGTTGGGCTGAATGTGAGAATGCGTTCCAATATAGACTTCGTACAAGTGTTATCCTCAACCTTGTATATATAGATATAAGTGCGTTTCTCGATGATGTTTTAATTTTATTTGTAAAACGTATTCGAGATATATTAAATAAGTATGAAGTAATAAAAGTGTATACTGTGCTCAGTGCAAAATTTAAAAATGTAGTGAATGAAGAAGAGAAAATCAACCTTATACCATTCTATGCTAAAACAAATGAAATTTTTCCTACTTATATATTAGGCGATTGGTTCAATTTATATGTTAGACAACCGATCCTACGAAAATTTGAAGAATTTCAAGAAACTGATTTCGATTGGACATTAAACTCAATCATGGAATTGGAAATTAATGTAAACAAATACAATCTAATGTGAGCGAGTTTATATATCGATCTACCGTTAGAAATAAAAATGAAACAAGCATGTGTGAATGTACAGAACAATGATGATAAGTGTCTTTGTTTCGGATAGAATTAAGTTTAGCGCTATAGCATCGACAAAATGTATGTATAGATTTTAAGAGAAGAATATTGTGAACCGATATCGGTCAATAAGAAGAAACTATTGTATTTGTAAAATAACTGATTCTTATGTATTTTAAGCCGCTTTAATTCAGCGTATTATATGTCACATAAAAGGTTTTGAGGCGAAAAAGGACGAATCGAATCCGTCAAAACAAGCGTCGCCAGCGTCAATCTATAAAATAAGAAAATTGTAAATCTCATTGCGAATCATTAAGCGAAGTTGGGATGCCGGGAAAAGAAAACCCATAAGAATCAAATTTAAACGAGAAATTGATTAAGTAGAGCCGTATGCTGAGTCTCTAGGTGCATGGAAGAGCCATGTACTGAAAGCCAAATTTACGTGCTCAGTATTACT
>JAUESI010020357.1:0-10740 GCA_032275145.1 Synergus laeviventris | reverse complement strand
ATTGACATTTTTTAAATCCCATTAAATCCCTTAAATAAAATTCCTTAAAACAATATTTTTAAATTACATCAAAATCCTTAAACTCTTTTAAATTATTTTTAAGTAATTTAAAAAGTTTTGGGACGTTTTAAAATCCTTTAAAGACTGTTTAAATCACATTAAATCCTTTGAACTGGCGTAAAATCACTTAAAATTTTGAAATCTATGAAAGTTTGTGAAATCCATTGAAAACTGTTATATTCTTTGGAATTCTTTTAAATTACTTGATACATTATTACTAAGATACATTATATGGCAGCGTGGCCCAAAAATTTATATTTTGGAATTTTCAATGGCACATTTTACAAAATTGTTCTTTACAAGAAAAAAAAATATACATATTTTTTTATTAAAAAAAAAATCATTTTATCTACTCCCTAGAACGAGTTTTGTGTCTTATGGACTTTAACATGTAAAATGTGTACGTTATGTACTTTCTCGATTTTGGATTAAAAATTATAATTCAATTTACTTAAGCTTTTATATACTCATTCTCTCACTAGTGAATATCCATTTCATTCAATTTGTATTTCCTCAAAAGTTTAAACAACAATTTTCGGCGTATCTAAAATAGCAAAAAATGTCCTTAAACACTTTTGAATGTTTTAAAAATCATTTAAAATGCTTTGAAATCTTTAAAAAGCCTTAAATCCCTGGAACTGCCGTATATAATTCTTTAAAATCACTTAAAATCTCTTTAATTCATAAAAATATATTCAAATCTTAGAAATCCTGTGAAACCCTTCTTGAAAATTATTTTACTCTTTTGAATTATTTTTAAATCTTTTAAAATACTTGATATATTTTGAATTTCATTTATAAACTAGGAAATATTTTTAATCTCGTGAAATCCCTTTGAAATCTCTTAAAATGTTTTTAAATAATTGACAATATTTGAAAATTATATAAAAATCCTAAATTCTTTTGAAATTTTTTGAAATTTTTTGAGATTACACATAATGATTTGAATTGTTTTAAAATCCTTTAATAGCTGTCACGAGCGTAAGATAACAATTATTAAAAAAAAATTTTTTAAAAAAAGATTCAATTTTAATTCTAAGCATCTTTTATATCAAATTTATCTTATATTAAAATAAAGTGTTCAAATTCCATACAATTTAAAATTTCAATTCAAATTTAATCTTCCAACTTGAAGAACATTATTCAAGTTATATGTTTGGATGGCATAGAGTTTTGACTTATATCTCTCATATTGTTTGCGATTTCTCTGTTTAAAGAGGTACTTATAACTTATCTTGAAAGACTGCAGAAAGAACCTCGTGATCTCTTACTTTAAAAGAAAAAGCACTACAAAAATAGATCACCTCCCTTTCCTAACTATTGTATTGAAAAAAAAGTCTAGTGCTTTGAGATCCATTTTAAAAACGTTTTCGACGTGCCGCAAGTATTATATGTGATGATTCGACTGAAGCTCATTGTTTTGTGCGTCCAGTGTTGCTCGTTACATAAATATTAAATCACTCTATACCACTTTTATAATCTTCATAATTCCATTTTTTTGCTACACACTTTTAGTGAGTGAGTGATATGCACAGTGAAAAAAATGTGACTGTATTTTGGTGTCTTGGTGGCGAACATTTCTTACTACTCTCGAAGATCAAGAATGTGGAACACGTACTCTCATAAAGTGAAGGTCGGTTTTTTTCTTTAAATATGCAAATGAGTTTCATTAAAATTAAACATTACTCTATCATAAAATTAAATTATTATCCTTTCATAAAACTTAATAATTCTTCTGCAGAAAAAAAGTATTTAACATAAGTAAATGCTGTTTTTTGTATTGAAAATTACTCGGAAAAATTCATCATGCAAAATAATAATTCTGTAAAAAAATTATTGAAATTAAAAAAACAATTTTAATGCATTTTTCTTGATGCAGCATGGTATTATTAGTTTTATGTTGGATGAAGCTATTTGAGTTTTGAGTTAAGTTCTTGGAAAATATAGAGTTTATTTAAATTAGGAAATCACGAAAAGTATAATAATTCATCACATGCTGCTGATGCAAACCAAAGGGAACTTATTTTTTGAAGGACACATAGCAAAAATCTTGGAATTGTTGTTCTGCAATTATATTTCGTTCTGAATAATTATCTCTGAACGAGATATGACAAAAAAAATTAATGTCATTTTTTGAACACAAAAAAAGGAACGGTTTAACCAAAATATTACTTAAAAGAAATAAATAACTTTCAGGTCCTAGAGAGTACGAGTAAAATGTTAAAGGATTTTTCCTATCAATTAATCGAAATTTTAATAATAACTTCTGTTATAATGTACAGTCGTCTCTTAACTCAAATGGTTTTGTGTAAAAATAGAAAAAACGAAACTTAAAGATTTTTACTTTAGTAAATTTTATTTTTTCTATTTTTATCGAATCTCTTTGAGCTTAGAGAAAAATGCACTGTATATAAAAAAGATGTTCTTTTTGAAGGTATTCAACTTATTGTAAAATGTTCCTCTAGAATCAACATTTTTCGCGATATTCTAGTCTAAAACCAAAAATAACTTCATTCTGTAATTTACATTTTTCTCTAAACTGAACACAAAAAAAAATTTACAAATGTACAATCTTTTAAATCTCCTTTATATACAATTTTTAAAGTATTTTGAACGATTTTAGACGATTTAATTTAAAAGAATTTAAAAATACTTTCATAGATTTCAAAATATTCTTAATGAATTCAAGAGATTTTAAGTGGTTTTATGCCAGTTCAAAGGATTTAATGTGATTTAAACAGACGCGTGCGATTTGTCGGAGCTGAACACACGTATAACGACCCAGGCTTGGTCCAATGTTGGCAGCCAAAGATCGGCAAACGTTATTGGGCCAATTTCGGCATTTTCATCGGGATAGTCTTGTGCCAGTAGTGGCAGGCAATTTCGGCATTTTAGATTTGCCGATACTTGGCCCAGCAAGCGGCACATTATTGGGCCAAGTATCACTTTTACTACGGCGAATTAAGTTTGAATAGGAAAAGCCAGAGTCTGGCCCAGTGACGGCCAGACTCTGGCCGTTTTAAGCAGCAGCCTGAAAAAGATAATTTATTATGTAATGAAAAACTTGAAAAAAAAAATTGTTTTAAATACAATAACTCCACTTAATTTATGTTTCAAATTACACAATCACAAGTATACGGTCTCTTACACATATATAATCGATGAAAAGTCTGAGAAAATTGCGAGGAATATATTTAAAATTTTTTTTTTCACCTTACACAATTTATATAAAGTTAGATTTAAAAATGTTTCATTTTCAAATCTGTTATAATAAAAAAATGTCTCATGAAACTAGTAAAATATTTGTATTATTCAACTAGCTTTTTGAATTGCAAATTTAAAAAAAAGTTATGTTCCAAAAAATGTTTGCAAACATAGCAAAGTAAAGTAAAAAGTTTTTTGAAATTATACTTTCTAAAATTTGTCAACATTTTTCATCAAATAAAAGAAAATTTATTATAGTTAAGTACATCTGGACAATGAGTTTCCAAATTTCAATTTTTGGTGATACAAACTTCTTTTGGAACATAATTTTTTTTTAAATTTGCAATTCAAATAGCTAATAGAATAATACTAATATTTTAATAGCGTCTTAAGATATTTTTTTTTTATAAGAGATTTGAAAATTATTTAAGATGAAAAAAAAATTAAAATATATTCCTCGCAATTATCTCTGACTTTCTAGCGAAAAAGTTTCACTAAGACTTTGTCCTTGAGGTCCAAGCGGTTAAATAGCTCAGTCAGTTAGTTCGTGCGCATAGATTTTAGGATTTTTAAGGTCGGAAGCATCGTCGGGGGTTCGAATCCCCAGCGATCGAATGCAATTTTTCGAACCGTGGGAGCGTCCGATTATGTGTAAGAAACCGTACTTATATGATTATGTAATTTTAAGCATAAATTAAGTAGATTTATTATATTTAAAACAATTTTTTTTCAAATTTGTCATTATAAATTCGGCCATTAGTTGCCAGCATTGGACCAACAATTGCTACCAAGTGCAGGCCATAGTTATCAATCCGGTAATGGCGGGACGACGGCAGCGAGATTTGGTCCGATATTGGTAGACTGTATTGGGCCAACAACGGCAGTCAAGCCTTGGTTGCCAAGTGCAGGCCATAGTTATCATTCCGTCATTGGCGCGTTAATGGCAGCCGAGCCTCGACACTATTTTTGCCGACTCTGCGTCAGTGCTGAGCCGTATGTGATTTCGCACTAGGATGACGTTAAAGGATTTTAAAAGATCCCAAAACTTAAAAAATTATTTTTAAATAATTCAAAAGAGTTTAAGGATTTTGATGTAATTTAAAAATACTTTTAAGTGTTTAAAGGTATTTTAAGGAATTTCAAGCGATTTAATGGGATTTAAAAAATTTCAATGTTTATAAATGAATTTCAAAAGTTTTCTAGTAATTTTGAAGAATTTGAAAATATTTAAAAGAGATCAATGGTTTTAAAGAATTCTTAAACAATTTTAGTAGAATTCAAATAATTTTCAAGATTTTGAACTAATTTTAAAGCATAAATAATGTGCTTCAATTCCTTAAAAAGTATGCTATACTTATTAAAATATACAATTGATTTCTCTAAAATCTTTTAAACTATCTTGAGATATTTTTGGATTTATAGTTTAAATCTTGTGTAATCACCTAAAATACTCAATCATATTTTGAATTAGTGCGAAAATCCCTTGAAAATTTTGGAACTCGTTTTGAGGTTTCTAAAATCCTTGTACTTACATTACTATAAGCGTATCAATATTCTCATATCCCTATACATATTCCCATATTCTTCATATTCCTTGTAAGCTGACATGATTCTTCAAGTGCGAATTGCCAGTACTGAAAACACTGCCCAATACTGGACCAATATTGGCAGCCAAGAGTTGGCCAATATTATTGGACCAACACCAGCGATCAAATTGGCCCAGTGTTGCCCCAGTACTGGTAGCATGCATTGGCATTTTAAATTTGCCAAGCTTCCGCCGATGCTTGGCCCAGCGATGGCACTTTATTGGGCCGAAAGCCGGCATTGTTCTGGCAAACCAAGTTGAAAGTCAACAAGCCAGAGTCCGGCCCAGTAACGGTCTATTAAAGGTCCGAAGGTCAAAATTATTCCGGCAAACCATGTTTAGAAGTAGAAGAGCCAGAGTTTGGCGCAGCGATGGCAGATTGCTGGCCCGAAAGTCGGCATTGTTCTGGCAAACCAGGTTGAAAGTCAACAAGCCAGAGTCCGGCCCAATAACGGCCTATTAAAGGGCCGATAAACTGTAATAGTCGAAATTAACCTAAGCTCTGTGTAGAATCATAGTCTATTCGAGTCACCATTACAAGTATAACAAGTATAGTACACAAATTTTATATCAAAATTATTTTTTAAAAGACTATATAATGTAAAAATATTATTACTACGTACGCAAATCCTGAGAGCTAAATAAAAGAAAAAGGATAAATCGGAGTGACACCAGTGAAAGTGAAGAACCTCCAGAGAAAATATTTAATGTGTCATCTACTGGGTCCACATCTGAATTTGCTTGCATATTAGATAATGCTTTCACAAAAAGCAACGGAACTTTCAGCAATGATGCTGTCTCTCATGAGTAAGTAAAAATTTTTCATTTTTTTTTCCAGTAATCATAACCTGTAAGTCTACAAATCTGATTTGTAGGTTATGTTCTTCTTTAATTTTTATTAACGATCCTTTATAACTTTGTTTATTATATAGTATATGTACATCGTAGAACTAAGTAAAAACACCAGAAAATGTTGTGATTATAATTTTATATTTTATATTATAATTTAAGTCATAAATATAAGGTGATAGTTGGGCTTGAAGAAAAATTTAGCAATTTATTATTTCCTTCTTGTATATATACAATTTATTTCCATCGTGGTAAACGATATCTCACAATATTTCAAAGAATTTTAGACAAGTTTAAAATATTTAGAGTAATTTAAAAAAAAAATTAAGTAATATTTAAAAAGCCAATACTGGCAGCCAGTGACGGGCAAGTAAAGGCGGCCAAATGACGGCCAAGTCTTGACCGCCAAGTGAAGTCCTTGGTTATCATTTCGGCAACGGCGCAGCACTGGTGGCCAAGTCTCGGCAACAACTTTGCCAGTACTGGGCCAACGTTGGGCCGTTTGTGATTTCGCACATATTGGATACTATAATAGTCGTGAATCGGAGATTGTGGGCTTCTTCATGATCATCAGTGCAACGCCTTGACTGTCATTTCCTTATAAGCTCAACGCTCAATGAGCAGTAGGCGCATGAATATTACCCAAATTCCAATTGCGATATAATAAGTTTCATATGGTCGAAAATCAAGTTATCGAACAACCATTTACCATAATTTTTATTTATCCGAATTTTCGACGGGCATAATCTCTATTTATTCTAAATGTTGTTTACTATATTTTTATTATTATATCGAATTGTTTTTTGGTATAATTTTCTACATTTCGGAACCTCCATGCAGCATAATATTAATTTTCCCTAATTTTCAAGTAATCTAACTCTTATTATCCCCAATTGTTATTTGACGTAATTTTGATTTTCCCTAATAACCGAAATTTCGATAATAACGTATACTGACATAACCTAATCTTCATGTAACAGAATTACCATTTGTCTTAATACAAATCCGGCATAAAAATAATTGCGCGAAATTTAAAATCAGACTATTACAATTTTTCGCTCGAATTTTAAATAATTCTGATTGGCTAATTTTGAATTTCGTGCAATTATTCTTATGCCGAATTGGTATTAGGACAAATAATCATTCGGTTACATGACATTCGGAAAAGAGGAGATTATGACAAGTGGCGATTCGTGCAAATAAAAATGAGGTTATCTGGTTATTTGGGAAAATCAAAATTACGTCAAATAACAATTGGGAAAATAAGAGTTAGATTAATTGAAAATTAGGGAAAATTCATACTATGCCGCAAGGAGGGTCAGAAATGTGGAAATTATGCCAAACAATAATTCGATATAATAAAAAAAATAGTTAACAGCATTTAGAATAAATAGAGATTATGCCCGTCGACAATTCGGATAAATAAAAATTATGGTATATGGGTGTTCGGTAACATGATTTTCGACCATATGAAATTTATATCAGTTGGAATTTGGGTGATTCATGCGCCTCAATTAGCAGGAACCGATTTAATCATCCATTCGACTAGACGATTTTCAATCATTTGAGCTGCATTCAAATAAAAACATGATATTTATTATTATATATTTATATTATATTTATGATATTCATTTTCACGTGTAATTAAATTTTATTTTATGTCATTTTACACATTAAATTTTATAAAAATTCAACCATGAAGATAATATATAGTAATTTCCGAACAATAAAATTTCTCAGATGAGTTAACCAAGACCTGTTCTTATAAATATTATTAATTGCTCTAGAAATTTTCAATTCTCAATAAAATTTAAATGTTCTCCAAGGTTATCGATTTTTATTTCCTCGCATGTGATACAATTGTTTGTTCTCGTTTTCCTGAGCGCGCAGGGCGAGGGCTAAATGAGTTTTTAATGAAGTATCGAGCGCGAAGCGCAACGTACCATGAGAATGTGCCCACGAAGCGGTCAGTTTTTTTATAGTGCGATTATTCAATTAGATGTAGATTTTTATCCCTATCATGTTTATTCACTGGCAATTCCATGTGGAAATTCTATAACTAGATTTCAATATGGACAGTTTGACGACCTGACGAAAAAAACCTTCACCAGGTACAAAAAACAACATCATCTTCGAGAGAGATAGGTTTCAGACTAGGTTTTGGTGCTAATGAAGCGGCACCTTGAACCACCGAAGTCAAACGTTTGCTCCAGGTGCACGGACAACATCTTTGTTAGAAAATTATGGTTTCAGATGAACTTTAAGGTCAAATTAATAAAAAATTTGAAATTTAGACTTCAGGTTAGGTTCAGGGGCTAATCATTTATTTCCCAATGTCAAACGCTTGCACCAGGACTGTGAACGACATCTTAATTCCTCTGAAAGTTATTGTTTCAGATGAACTTAAAGGTCTTTAAATGAACTTTAAAATAAAAATGTTATATAAATGTTAGATCACTTAAAACTCTTGAAATCCTTTGAATCTCTTTAAATCTCTTGAATTCTTTGAAATCTTTTAAAATCTGTTGAAATCCTACAAGAAATATTGAACTCCCTTGAAATCACTCAAAAATTATTGATATTTCATTGAAAATTTTGTGTATTTATTTTAATTTTGTTAAATCTCTTGAAATCTATTGATTTATTCTATAAAATCTTTCCAAATATCATGAAGTGTTTTTGAATTTCTCCTATAAATCTTCTGAAATGTCATATATCCCTATAATTAAGTTTTCTGCAATCTTTTAAAATACTTAAAAAAATATTTAGAAATCTTTTGGAATCGCTTGACTATTGAATTATTTGCAATATATCAAAAGAAGCATAAATTATTGAGAAAGGCGAATAATTTCGTATTATTACAAGTCAAGAGGTTCATTAAAATAAAATAACATATACAGCGATTATCATATTTTGACAAACATCATTTAACAATGAAATTTCGAATAGGTTGCAGAAGTATTAAGCAATTAATCTCACAATTTTCTGAATGAATGCTTCAGTTTTTTCATTCGTCACAAAGAAATAATTCATGACTAAATCCTTCAGGAAATTCCAACCTTTGGGATAAAAATGTCACTGATTACGGTTATCTGTCCGCGCGCGAAGGACCAGGTCAAGCGATAAGAAGCACAAATTAATCCACTGCTGAAGATTAGAGAACTGCACGTACTGATAATCAATAAGATTAATCAAAATTAATGGATATACATATTAATAAAGTACACGTCATACGTAAAAAGGCAAGAGGAAATTTAAAAATAATTTGTATGCAGGTGGTATCACACCTGATATGATTAATCATACAGATTTATTTTCAAGAGAAAAGATTCTTGGCAGAGATTCGTTTTAATTGGAGTGCAATGAACCATTTACTGCCTCTGTAATGAAAGTTTTCACGCACGATTATCACTGGATTACTTTATTCATCTCCGTGTTTATAAACAATATTGATCCACTTGAGCGATAGTGCTGTATTCATTTCCATCTTTTCGTTCGAATTGTTTTATGCAACAAGATTAAATTATTATTAATATTATATGGTACAATTTAACGGCATCAATTGATTAAATAAGATCTCATGTTCATAATTATTATTCAATTTTTGCTTGTATTTTAAGGCATGATATTAGCCTTCTAAATAAGTTTTGCACAAGGCTATATAGTTTTGATAAGATAAGTTGAAAAATATAAGTTCGTTTGAAAAGAATGTAAAAATAGGTTTGTCTTTAAAGACCTGCATTGAAATGTCTCTATTGCGTTATTTATTTTATCTTTAATATTTTATTCTCAGTGTTTGCTATGCTTAATTATGTTTGTATAATTGAAAGTTAAAATCCTAAAGTACTATAATGATTCACCAACTTATACATAAATATACAAAGAGATTCTATGTAATTGAAAAAATTTTTTAAAAAATCAACGAAATAAAAAATAATCCTGGAAAAGTAGAAAGTTAAGTATAATCCAACATATTTCAGAGGAATTTCAAAGAATTGAATAAACAACAAAAATGTAACAAAATGAACGACAAGGTCCTATTCTTTTCCTTTTTCAAATCGTTCAAAGGAATTCCAAAGAGTTGAAAAGAGTTTGAGGGATTCCAAAGAAATAAAAATACTTGAAAGTAATTCATCAGGGATTGAAAAGAATTCAGTACAATTTTATAAAGAATCCAGAAGAATTCCAAAGCAATTGAGAAATTGAAAAAGATTAGTGGATTTGCAAAGAATATAAAAGAATTAAGGGAATTCAAAAGAGTTTCAAATAATTGTTAAAAAGAATTCGTAGAATCCTTCAAAAATAAAAAATCTAAAATTTCAGAAATTGAAGGACGTGTTCCTATTCTCTTTCTTTTTACATAAAAAGCAAGGGTCTAAAATTTGATTTAAATCAAAACAAATTTTCATATCAATCAATTGAAAATGGCTTAGAAAAGCATATTTTTCTTGATTTACCTCAATATGATTGTGTGTATTGAGAAATTGTTTGAACAAAAGTTGTTGATCTCTTATAAAATGTAAAAAAGTATGAAGTCTTAAAATTTGTTTGTTTACTCTTTTGATCAATTTTTAATATAAATTATTGCTGCGTCTATTATTCACAAAATCACTTCTGCTATAAAATTATGTCTCCTTCATTAAAGGAAAAAAAAAAAAAAAAAAAAATGACTTTTTGATTTGCCAGTTTCGTAAACGCTGCAAACTTCAAATTAATGAAAGCTCGCACGAATGGCTCTTCCACCAGAACCAGATTTGTAAGAAAAAAATCATTCTTTAAATAATAGATAACAATTTTCTTCCACAACTCATTTCCAGGAATCCAAGTTTTATCCTCTTGCACAAACATAATCAGCACTTGACTCGCATAAAAAATTAAAAACATAAAACCGGATGTAGTCCTGCCTTAAGATTTCACTTTTTCAATGATATGCAGTATAAACTCCACTAGCATGTTCAATAAATAGGTGTAGGTTGCTGCAATTCTACTTTCAAGGCACCAGCCCATAAACCACAAAGTTCAAGAGCCTGTCCTATATATAA
>JAUESI010020356.1:0-10765 GCA_032275145.1 Synergus laeviventris | reverse complement strand
CGGGTTGGTCCGCATAAAACCCGACTTCTACCCGGTATTTATCCGAATTCTATCCGACATTTTAAGCAGGGATATGAAAGGGACAAGATAACCCATTTATATTGACATGTACTTCTCCTTCAGTTTTTACCCCCTGCGTTGTGATACCGAATAAATGATATCTAATTTTTGGATTTACCTGTTTATCTATTCTGACTTTCCTGTGCTTTATCAAATTTAATTCCGCACCAGTATCTACTACGAATATTCCTTTTCATTTTTAATATTTTTACTATTTATTTCTACATTAGATGATTGGGCTTTCCCTTCCGCATTGATGCTTAAAACGACCCGTCGAATGGGTGTTTCGCCTGAAAAAAATTCTTCGTCGCACAATTCCGCCGAACTTACTTCTCGTTTAAAGCATCCTGTTTTCTTGACGACTATATAATTATTTTTTTTGAGTCGTTTAGAACAATCATCATATTGGTGTCCCGTTTTTTTACAGAAATCCCAACTCAAATTTCCCTTTGTCCCTCATAAAATATCCAAAGCGATGTCACGCACATATTTTATCATGTGGTGTGCCGCTTCTGGATCGTGTTGATCCTCGAACAACTCTATCAAATTCGCGAGAATTTTACTAACTCTTGCATCAAACAGTCCAACCGTTTCATTTTCACGCTGAGCGACGGTCGCGAGCGCACTATTTAATTGGCTAAGGCTTCGATGTTCTGTGAAGTTTTTTTTTTCAATCTTGCAATAATTGCTCTAGTGATTTTAAATTACGGTCTTGTATCATATCAAAAGCTTCCCCCACTATCCTTAACCGGATCATCAGGAAGAGATACCTACGGTGCTTTGCGGCTATTGAGGCTCGCGCAAAGATACAATCGCTAATACATCTATTTACTGGCATGTTTTCGCCGACAAATTTTTTAGGTATAAATTCTAACGCGGCTTTGAACGGTATTGGGTCTTCAGTTTCTCCAGCAGGTGGAGAGATCAATCCTAAACTACTGATTCCTGAGCTCCCCGCGAAAATGGACTTATTGCGCGGTGGTTCGTACATCGCTACACTATCACTAATCAGTCGCGCGAATCAATTTCTCCAGAATTCCTCGATTTGTAGTAGGTGGTACTCCAGCGGGAAACCTCGTTTCAATTCCTAATTTTCAAGCCTGCAGTGATCCAGGTGAAAGACACGTGGATCTGTAAAATCACTGACTACGTTTTTCGGTACCTTAATCAGTACCCTATAGCCTCTAGGTTTAAAAACGACGTCAAAAAACCATCGAGGAAGAAAGGCGGCTATTTTGTATCCTCTTCTTGTGAAAATTTCCTACCTTCTTTCTGCTTTAGGACGTTCTTTTCCGGAACTACTCAATTCGCCCTATACTACGAAGGCGGTACTCAAAGGTAGCATTTGCAGCAGCTGCTTCCTGTTCCTCTGAATCTGGGTTCCTGGTTTCTCGGGTCTTTCGGAAGTTCGGCTGATTTTCAATTAGCGTTGACCCTTTTTCTTTTTCAAACTACACTGTGATGACTTTACACTGAACACTACACATTTTTGTTTCCCTTTTTTCACTAATTTCAAATTTACGCGCGGCGAGTATTGTGACTATCTCACTACTGACACCAAAAATACAATTTTAACGCGCAATCGAAATTTTAGGCGCGAAACAAGCCAAGAGTTTGAAATTCTACTTCAAATACTTAAGAAATAAATAGATGGGCTCTCTCCACAATTAAGGACTTAGACGTCCAACCGCTGCATTGGAATTTGATGTTACATTTGTAATTTGTAATAAAGAAAATAAAGTGATTGCAATTAAATGATTTTAATTGATTATTGATTATTAATTTTAACACAAGACAATTACAAATATCCCTAGATTTGACACAGATATTTAATTACAATGATTAATACTCGATCGAGAATAGAGAAGTCCGACACTACTTTCTTATTCCGAGTTCAAATCAAATCTATAGGTACCCTGGAAAAATATAGTATGTTGTTTATAAAGAATTAATCTATGTTGCATTGTAATTAAATTTGTTTAATATGTATATTACAATTCGAGACATTTTTCCTCAAAAATAGGGTAACTTTAAACACTCATATTTTTAATATAAAAAAAAATAAAAATCTGTTTACAATGCGACATATTTAATATACTTGGATTCATAAAAGAATAATCTATTCGACTAAGTTTTCAAATTTGCAAAAATATTGTTTATATTAAAAATATAAGTGCTCAAAGTTATCCTATTTTTAAAGATAATTCATTCTTGAAGAACAAATTACTATAATTAAAATAAAGATTGCATTTAATTACATATGCAAAAAACGGTAACAACAATATGTCTTCAAGCAGAGGTCCTGGGACCTGGCACACCTACTCACTGCAATGGCTGCAATGCATACCTTAACCCTTTACGGTTAAACCTCACTCAGGAAAACTCTAGTGCCGCACTGAATACTGTCGAGCTATACCTGACTTCTCTCTAAAGCAACATCTGGTACTAATCTTCATCCAACTATCCGAAATACACTAGATAGATGTATACAATTTTTAGGTTTTCAAAAAAATTCTCAAAAATACTTCTCTAGACATTAAAAAATTTACACGTTTCTTGAAATTAGTCGTCGAATGATATACACTTGTATAAGTAAAAAAATTGGATTATTTATTGGAAAATGAAAAAAACCTTATCATTTTCGTAATCTAAATGTTATAACGGACCGTTATTGACTCGATTTATTTTTCATAGTGAAAAAAATCTTTTTTTTGCTAACGATGCTAAAATTTGATTGACCAAATTCCCGAACTTTACGGCTACAAAAATAAATATTTTGTCCCGAAACTTTGGGAAACGGTAAAGAACATTGAAACGGACTGTCGTTGACTCGATTTATTTTGCATAATGAACAAAAAATTTTTTTATGATAAAATGGAAGTATTGATAAAGAACTGTCGATAATAATAATTTTTTAATTATTTCAACCGAACGAGAGTTAATAATAGTCGCTTAACATTTTTTATAACTTCCCTGAATTAATTTTTTTTAAATATTCATTTTTGTGAAAAAAAACTTAGGTAATCTAGACCAGATTGACCCCACCGCCCAAGTATCACATGGCCTTAAAATTCAACCGTACATGTTGATGAAAAAGTTGAACTTTGATAGTATTTAAAGAATTATTATTTCAACAAATTGTTGACAAATGCAAGATACGGAAAAAATAATATCCCTATTCGATTTTACGGAAAAAAAATATGAATAGCATACATTGGAAAATTTTTTTTCATCATACCTCAATCGAAAATTCGACTTTCGATTCCTCTGGAGGATAAATGTGACAGATAAATGTAATTGGCGGTGTTTTGCTGTCCACTCACAAATTTACATATGCTACACTAGCGCCAAATATGCTGTAGAAAGTATTTGCATTTCACTTGTTTTATCGGAGTTCAAACGGGTGTATACTGTACACAGCCCGCCCTCGTGAAGTTGGGTGATAACTCGACTCGACTCCGCATTGAAAATAGTATATTATGCACCTAGGGATGGAAACAGGCGTTTTTGTCGCGCGAGACAAAAATGCCTCCTTCCCTTGGTGCATATGTTATTTTCTTCAATAAATATCCAAAAAATGCAAGTTTTCGATTCCCTTGAAACAAAGGTAAGATTATTAGGTTTAGATTATATATAAGGAATTTTTAAATAATTTTAATAATAATACTTTTTTTTATTATAAATTTATCAGTATATACTTAATAATTTTTACCTTTATAACGTGATATTTATCATCTGGAGCTTTTGTCAAAAACGACTGTACTTCCTCGGACGTGAACACGCTTGATTTTTTGCTACGATATCCGCGAGATTCCTTTTTTATAAATACAGACAATCTGTTGTATCCATTTATGTCAACTTTTTCCTTCACATTAATAGTACTTTATAGTTCTGAATATAGTGAGCAAAGAGTTGTAGGCTTATATTTTTTCGCTTGCTCGTTAAAATATGCCAGTAACACTGACTCAGAAGAAGTGTTGGCTCCTTTGGTCTTCTTCTAATCCGTAAATTCTTCATAAGCAGATTCGTAGACGTTTTTAGACTTATTATGCGGCAACAGGCCCGAAGAGACACTTTCCGCTGTTTCGCGAATTTCTGGAGGTGTGCATTGAAGCTCTCAATCTTCGTCGGAACTCATTTTAATCTCTTACACGAACTACACGATACCCGAAGTACTCGAATAAATCGAATAACTTTTTTGAGGTTATAATATCATGAAAATTGAAAACATGGCAGCATAAGGCGGCAAAGTTCTAATCTTCTCCGCTAGAGGCAGCACGTTCGAAGTTTTTTTCCCTCTTCTGAGTCTTTTTTGCCCTATTCTGAGTTTTTTTTTCCTGCTTTGCTTTTCGGTCTGAAAACATCAACTTCCAGCCCGCATTACACGTTCGAAAACGTGCGTTTTTTAGACATGTGTTGAAGAAACGTTACTAGGCACCCAACTTCACAGGGGAAGGCAGAGTATTGTATTGTATTGTATTGTACTGTTCGAGAATAACTCTTGCCTCATAATTCTTCCAGTATTATTTAGAATTTTTGTCAATATTATTTGTTATTTTTCTTTAAGTGTTGTGAAGTAGAATATATTCAATTTTCTCGAATTTTTCTCATTGTAAATCAATAAAAAATTGTATAAAATATTCTTGAAACAGCACTTATTGTTTAAGGATTAGGAAGCCAAAAAAAAAATGAATTTATTCTCAGTATTCTGACTATAACCTTTATTAAATTATACTTTACGCGGCAGTGTAAAATATCCTACAGTTAAAATTTCTTAACTTTTATTCGAATATTTTTATTTCCATTTGTTCATCTTGCAAACCCTAAAACACTTTTAATCATTTCAATCTTGCTTCGCCCTAATAATCCTATTTAATAAATTGATTTATATTCGTTTTTATTTACAGAATGCTATTTAATTCAATGTCAAAAACAGTTTACTGTACAATTCGTAACGCTTTTTAAAAGAAATGAACAATAACGAAATTCTCAACTGAAATTAATAGAAATTTTTTAAAAAGTTTTTGTAAAAAGTACCCTTGAACTCTTATTTCATATATTCATTCATTTCGACTCAGGGAAATTTCGAACCTCAATTTTTTTTACAATTTAGGTCTAATTTAAAAGTATTTTTTTTATTTCTTTTGATTTACAATAAAATTCTCAACAATCAAGGGAGGTCTATATATTGTGTGCTATCTAAAGAACTAAGACAATCAGAACTCGATGTTCTTTTTCTTCTCTTATTATAGTCTTCCAGATTTCTCACAGAAGTTTTCGAATTTCTCCCAGAAATACCATTTTGCTTATTTCCATTTTTTCTTTCTAAAGGAGGTGGTTCAAAAAATTCTGTGGAAATTGAAGTAGCCGCGTTTATTTTTAAATTCGAAGACTGTGTCTGAATCAAAAGCCCGGGAAATGATGAGGGAGTCGTTTTTATTTTCTCATTTAGAGAAATTTGTTTCAAAACAGGAATTCCACTCCCATTTCGTGATTTAGAGGTCAGAAATTTGGGAATCTTAGAGTTATTTGAGTTATTTCTTTTTGGAGGTGTAATTTCTTCTTTACAATTGGGAGTCGAAGATGCAACTGGTCGTTGAGTTGATATAATTAAAGGAGACTCTTTATCTTCTTTAGAAATATGACGGGATGAATTGTTGGAAGGTATAGTTGCCATAAAAGAACATGACTTTCTATTTTGTTGCTTATCTTCATCAAAGTCTTCAGCTTCAAATTGATTATCAGTATTTTGAGGTCTTTTATTTTTATCTTCTGAAAAATTTTCTTCTTGTGGGATCCAGTCTTCAATGTCTGATCCATTGTAGACAGCGAGAGAAACCTGTTCTTGTTCCTCACTGGACATTGAAGTTTTAGGCGTAGAAGTTCCCACTGGCTGAGCATTCTCCCTTTGCAGAGTCAAAACTGAAAAAATAAAGTCTAGTATTTAGGTTCTCAAAAAATGGTAGGTACTCGAAATTGTTTGGGTTGTAATTTAACCACCTGTTATGAGGTGAGAATTAAAGTTATTGAATATGTTTTTCTATTCAAAATAAAGATAAAAAATACCTCTATTAGGATTTGAATCTTCTCTCCATCTTTCAGAACTGCCCTGAACTTTCGAAACATATTTCTCGGCACTTCTAGAAGCCGTTCTACTTTCCCTGCTCGTTTTCATCGACTTATTAATTTGCGCCAATTGTCTCTCCAAACTTCGAGTATACTCCCCAATTTCCCACAAAACTTGCACGAATTCTGTCCTTGCAACATCCAAAACTAGAGAACTGATCTGAGAACCTTTCTTCGGAACTTTCATCTTCTTTCTATCATCTTTTAACTTTCCGTCATCTTCAAAATTCCTAAAACCTGTTCCAGACCTAGAAGTTGCCTTCGAGGTGCAACAAAAACAATCATCCTCTTTCTCCAATTTTCGAACAAAACGTCCAGGAGAAATCAAAGTTTTTTGAGAAGAAGAACTATAACCGGAAGTGGTCCTTCCTAAATTGGTCGTGTCAGTGCTGATCGTTCTGAAAGGTCGATACCTGAAAACTGCCTCACTCAGAACTCCTCTCGATTCCAAATTTGGAAACGTTCGGTCCCAATAGTCAGTTCCCACAGTTGGAGATTCCACAGAAATAAAATGAGGTTCAAAATTAGGGACATCCGACCCTATCGAAACATCTTGACGCATTTGAGGCTGATCTTCAAGACTCTGGAGTGTCCCGCGAATTTTTCCGACGAGACCTTCACAACATTTTTGGGTTTGATTCCTACTTTCGGTTTCGGAGGTTTGTACACTGGAATTTTTTGGGACTGAAATAGACGCTTTTCTTAAACTTTTTTGTTCTTTATTCGAACTTGAATCTTTTTCGTTGGTGTCTGCTTCTTTTAATTTATGCTCTTTTAATTTTTCTTTCTCCAATTCCTTTTTCAATAATTCTCCTTCCTTTAATTCTTTCCTTTTTAATTCTTCCTCTTTTTCCTTTAATTCTTTTTCCTTCGATTCTTTTTCATTTTCTTCTTCAATCCTATCAAAAGTGCAAATCGCATTTTCGCATGCCATGTCTACAATTTGAACTCGAATGTCCTGCTCGCTTTCCCCGAGAATTTTGAGAGCGCAGACGGTGTTGTGACCTTCATGAAATGAACATTGCAATTTTTTTGATGGTGGACAGTTGGCACATCGACAACCCAAAGTCCATCCAGCAAATCGATTCGCCGTCCAGGCTGGAATCCCGGCAGAGTTTCGATTCACTTCCGTTCTGAACTGACAATATCTGCATTTAATGAAGGGAAGGTTTAATGAGTGATTTTATATTACAACATTTAAATCTGCATTGAAACTATCTGGTGTAGAGTTTAGAGACCTGCGAACACAAGAAAAGATTTTCCTTTTAGAAGTATATTTATAGAAGATAATGGAAATAAAAATCAGTTTTCATTATAATATTTTTTATCTTAAAGGCATTGGATAAACAAGCTCTGAAATTTGTGTGTTCCCTCCACGGTTACGCCAATGCACTGGCACAGCAGACAATGGCAGATGGCAGATAAATTTAAATTTCACGTCGGGAATTTTATGATTCTACACAAAGAAATGCCAGGGTTGAAAAGGTAAACACAACAACATCGGAAAATGATATGTCACAGCGTGGGAGATGGCAGAGTAGTACAAATTTTCGGCCGGAAACATGTGTGGCGCTACGGTGAACGTCTGACGCTCAAGGTGTCAAAACTTTATCAGTTTCCGATGGTGTTGTGTTGACCTTTTCAAACGTGGCATTTCTTTGTGTGTTATCAATCGCGAAATACTGTCTTACAGACTTGTAGCTGGAAGTTATAGAATTCCGGGGACGGCTCCCCGTCACCTGTTTTTTTTACAAATTCCGGAGTTGTGTACAATCATAAAATTCCCAACGTGAAATTCAAACTTATCTGTCATCTGCCGTTTTCTACTGTGCCAGTGTGCATTGGTGTCGCCACAAAAATTCTGAATTCGTTTATCCAATGCCCTTAATGACAGACACTTTGCAACTTATAAATTTTAATTTTTAATTATAAGGGTGCTGAACTCAAGTTCTAACCTCACAATTCAATCTCCTTATTTCTCTTTAAAAAAAATACCAGACAGAGGTTCCCCTATATATTTTATATTATTCCCAAAAATCTTATTCAAATATTATAATTACTGTACGAATAATTCCGGGAATATATTTATTTGCTCATTCGGTCATTTTTTTCACCAAATCCGACTACACGCCCATAATATTATAAAAAAATATCCTTCTGCTGTGTGTAAAAATAAATGTATTTTATAAAGGTCGTACACAAAGTGTATGTAAACAAAAGAAAACAAAAAGAAAGATAAACAGAGAGTATTAAATAGCAATAACACAAAGGACGTATCTCAAGAAGGAAAATTCGAAGTTAGTCTGAAGTAGAGGTTGGATTAAAGCCACGGGAATTTTCAGTCGACGATGATTGTAATCCAGGACCAGAATAAGAGTTGAGGATCGCGGGTGATAATCTGATGGTCGCAATACTACCGTCACTAGACTTTGCGGACGAACATTTGAGCTTTCTCTCACTCGACAATCGATTCATCAGATTCGTCATAAGATTAGGGGCTTGAACTGATGTCGGGGTCGTGGTGTAAGGCCTCTTCAACCAATCCGATTGTCTGACAAATTTTTAAATAACAAATTTCTTAAGGCATTTATCAGTTATACGATTCCTACCTTACCGGTATTTTTACTCTAATAGCGAATTCGGTTATCTGCACTTTTCTACTCCTGATCCGAGCAAGAGCAGCTGCTCTGCATTGTGCGAGTGTACTCCAATGTTGCTCCTCGCTAGTACACATCATACCTCTGACGTCATAAAACGAAGAAAGTGCACAATTTTTCGGTGCATGTCACGTTACCGCGTCCAAACTCCACTGCTCTGCTTCGTTACGGAATGCTCGTGTTTAGAGCGGTTGGCCAAGGAGTGTTTAGGCAATCTCGCACGAGATTTAAAATCAGAGTTGCGTATAACTATTTCAAATGAATTAATTTCAAATAGGTATTTACCGTTGCTGTATAATGTTTTATGGTGGAAAAAAAAAAACCAGCTATAAATTTTTAGAAATATGGTGTAGATGGTACGTGTTCTTTACAAGATTAATTGTGAAGGGCACGATGAAAAAATGAATCTTTTACGCGAGTTCATTAAAAATATAGAAAAGAGAGAAAATGTATAATATATAAACTAAAAATTTTTGTATACACACAAATTGATAGTTTATATTATAAGTTTTCTTTCTTATTTTCTTTATTTATGGTTGCCAAAAATCAATCCTTGAGATTTGTACATCGGCTTTATATACAAAAATGTCTGAAGCATATGTTTATTATTTTTTATTTTATTAAATAATTTAGGAGATTTTAAAGGGGACGACTGAGAAAACTTGAACTTTCAGTATTTGCTTCACTACTTTACTTTTCAGCAAAGCAATAAACTCCATGATCTCATCCATCTCATCCATGGAAATTCAAATAAAGAGCATGCGTACTACAATCTTGACAAACGCTCCCCTGTGCTCCGCCTCAAGAGACGGTGCAAATAAATAAATTAAATAAATTTTCGAATACTCGAAAACGTTTTTCACTCTGCACTAGAGTAAAACTTTTCTTTCGAATACACAAGATGCACTACTCTGGAGCAGAGTAACGTTGCACGATCAATGCTACTTTTTCTTTGCACCAGAGCAGTGTTGTCAAACCGAACACCAAAAATGCACCGCACCGGGGCAGAGTTGTCAAATCGAACATTCGACTCTGGCTCGGAGCACTCTTGGAATACTCCGGTGCAGGTAACCGAATACGATATAAAGTAGCTTTTCTTATAATTAAAATTTATGATCTCGAGTTAAAAAATTGAAAACGAAAAAAAAAAAATGTTGTCGGAAAAATACTTTTTTTTGGAAATTAACGAAAGTATCGCACTCTTTCTTCAATTTCACAAATTTTTAACTGGATATTTGAAAATTGTAACAAAAGTTATTTTAAAGAGAAAAACATGCCTTAAGGTCATGTATTACTTATCCGATTCCTGCCTTACCGGCTTTCCTTTTTTAGGCATTTTACTTGAAAAAAATAGACAAAAGACATTTTAGGTACTAGATAAACGTTCCTTATTATTTTATTTACACTTATCTGCTACGAACAATCAATTTTAAATAATAGTTAATAATGGGATACCTAAAAACTTGAAATGTGGTTACAAGCGCCACGTAACGTAAGTTATACAAGGCTTTAAGGCTGATGCACGAGGGACACGAAATTTGAAGTGTTACTCCAAAGGCCAGAGCATAACCGTGAACTGAACCCGTAACCTGGACCCGAAGATGGTTGTATCCTTTTCTATCATATTGCTCCATCTCTCTTGTCACGTGACCGCAAGAGAGATAGGGCAATATGATAGCAAAGCACAGAACCCCCTTCGGGTCCAGGTTATAGGTTCAGTTCACGATTGTGCTCAGGCCTTAATCTGCCCTTCAGAAAATACTGAAAGATTTGATTGAAAAAAAGTACATCTGTAACATTTTTCCGAGCCCTATTGTGATCCGCTGCACTGCGATACTCCACCAGGTTGAAACGGTTCAGTTTATTTCATAATTTAGAAACCTAAGTAAAATCAAGAATCGGGAAATTCGCATAAATATACG
>JAUESI010020355.1:0-10766 GCA_032275145.1 Synergus laeviventris | reverse complement strand
ATGGATTTCGAAAGAAGAGTGATTTCCCTGATATATTAGCCACTAACTAGGTCTTATACTTACACTTGACAAAAAACTTTGCTGGCTCTCAGTCTACAACATTCTTGTGCATCTAAAAAACGATGTCAAACTTATAGTGGTCATCACCACACTATGCTACATCCTGATGTCTCTAAGAACATGACTGTTAATCTTCCTATTTCTGTACATCATGTTTCTGATACTCCTTTGTCGCTCACTCCTGACAATACTAATTCTAATAATACATATCCTATTTCGAGTCCTCTTTCCCATCAATCTCAATTTCAATCCCAATCCACGAGGTGACAAAACGGAACGGTACTCCTGGCCACAGCTCTCATTCATGTGGAGTCGTATGATGGGAGTTGATACGTCACTTGTGCCTTGCTAGATCAGGGTATTGAATTGGCGGATCCAATTCTCAATCAGGGTGGTATGATTGAGATGCTACTGGGTGCTAAAACTTACACACAGGTTATAGAGAATGGAGTGTGCAAGGGACCATTAGGCGGACCTACAGCACAAAAGACATCTTTGGGTTGGATCTTTTATGGATTCTTTGCTAATGAGGAAGAATCGAGAACTCATCACATTGTAGGTTTACAATGTTTAGTCGATCTAGAATTGCTTGACTTGGTACGACGTTTTGTTGTTCAAGAGGATATCCCACCTAGAACATTTAAGCTCAATCTGGATGAAGAAGAGTGCGAGAAACTCTACCTCGAGACTTATCCACGTTTAGAGGATGGTCGTTACGTGGTACGGCTTCCAATTAAGGATCGTTCGGTTGAACTCGGTGACTCTCAATTCGCCGCAAATCGGATGTTGCTAAACATCTAGAAACGATTTCGTCGAGACCCTGAACTATATCAGACTTACACTCGAGGCATACGGGAGCTCGGTTGCTCGTTTGATCACTTTGGCTGCGAGTTACACGGATTTGCAAGAGCTTCTCAAAAGGCGATGGAGCGGTTGTTTATCTGAGGGATAGGACAAAGACTGATGAATATCGGGTTTCATTAGTTATGGCCAAAACCATCTTGGACAGACTAGTATACCCCGTCTAAAGCTATGTGCTGCCGTACTACTTGTACGCTTAATATCGCACTTCCAGCAGGTCCTTGAATTTTTGTCAACTGTGGAATCTCATCTTTAATCGGAGTCTACCCACACACTTGATCGGATTAAGGCAAATCCATTACGCTGAAAGACCTACATCGGGAATCGGGTAACAGAGATCCAGTCTACTTTACCTGATGCTATATGGCATCATGTACCTGGAGTTGACAATCCTGCGGATTGAACTTCTCGTCGTCTGTCGTCGTCGCGTCTGGAGTGACATACCATGTGGTCGAACGGTTCGGAATGGCTATCTAGACCCTCTACTCTTTGGACTGTTTTAAAGGGGACGATAGACACTGCTATTGATCGGGAAGAGAGAATCTTCCAACATACTATGACGATGGATCTGGATTATTTATGGTCACTCTTAAATCAATATTCTAAATTGACAAAACTGTTGAGGATAACTGCTCTCTGATGGAGATTTTATCAAGGACTTCGTGGGATGAAGGATGACCTGCCAATTTGCAGGCTTAACCCTGCTGCATTGGAACAAGCGCGACGAGGCTTGATAGGCTAGTGCAACGACGACACTGATCGGAAGAGATCCGGCAACTACGCAAAGGATTGCCAGTCTCTAACTAAAGCTCACTGATTCGGCTACTGCCGCTTTTGGATTCTGATGGCTTGATCCGTCTAGGAGGTCGGCTCAAGATGAGTGATGTTCTCATATCTTACCACGAGAATCAGTACTTACTACTCTAATTATTAGAAATGGACATCAGGTGATGTTGCAGGGAGGAACTCAAGTAACTCAAGTACCGCTGTGAAGACTGTGCTACATGGATGCACTACTTGCGTTTGGTATCGTGCCACCACTTGTACACAAGTAATGAGTCAGTTACCTAGTGATCAGGTTACGCTACCCACAAGACCATTTGCTGTCAGTGGATTGGAATATGCTGGTCCAATCTGGATGCGTACGACAAAGGGTTGAGGATATAAGGCCTACCAGGGCTACATTGTGGTCTTTGTCTGTTTTGCTACAAGAGCTGTACATTTGGAAACTGTACATTTACTAGCTATCATGCTGATGGATTCATATTGGCCTATAAAAGGTTTACTGCACGTCGAGGGATAAGTACCACTCTTTATAGTGATTGTGGTATAAATCTGGTTGGAGCTTATAATTAACTTCGTGCATTATTTGACGAGACATCCACTGAGTCCAGTACCTTTATTCCGTATCTCACAGAGCATGGTACTCAGTGGAAGTTTAATCCACCAGCCGCACCACATTTCGGAGGATTGTGGAAAGCTGTGGTTCGCTCAGTGAAGCATCATTTGCGACGAGTAGTAGGAGACACAACCCTGACGTATGAGGAGATACCCACGTTCCTCACACAAGTGGAAGCATGTCTCAACTCTCGCCCTCTTCATGCTCTATCGGATGATCCAAATGATCTGGTGCTGCTAACTCCAGGTGATTTTCTGGTGGGATAATCTATACATACTTTTCCGGAACCTTCTCTTATAGTCATGAAGCGCAGCCAAATTAATCGATGGCAACTAACACGACATATGTATGAGGATTTTTGGAAGCGTTGGTCTGCCAAATACCTACACGAGCTTCAAACTCAACCGAAATGGCAGAAACCTCAACCCTCTATCGAGATAGGTAGTCTCGTACTATTGAAGTTAAAGACTACCCCTCCCTAAATATGGCCTCTCGGTCGTGTTATCGACATACATCCGGGAAGTGATGGTAACGTTCGTTCCGTCAAGGTACAGAAAGCTACTACCACATTAAAATGGCCTATCGTGAAGATCTGTCTCCTGCCTGTAGATAATCAGGCCACTATGCCTACTAGTTCTAGGCAAGCTGCAGTCACCCCTTGATACCCTGTGCCACAGCGGTCGGCATACCATTTGCATATTTATTCGTGGATAATCCACGAACACGGGCGGAATGTTTAGGATTGTACTATCTTGATTTATTAATGGTCGTGGTCGCGGGCTACTCTATTACCTCTGCTCGTCTCTCCTGCTTCCCACTTTCTCCAGGCGAATTGAGTAGAATGGTACGGTGTACTCGGGTATAGAAACCTCTTGCTTGTATCGTGCGTGCTTTTCCTTCTGTATTTTGCTTCTTAATTCTAAATAAAGGGAACTCTTACTTTGCTAAATTAAAGTGTGCTGTGTTTTTAGTGCCTATAACACCCATCCTCAACTAACAGTGGGAAATATTACTTTCAAAGCTTTATTAGTGGATTTTCGTTTTATAATTTTTCAATAATTGAGTAATTACTTATCAACTTACACTTATTTCAATCGCCAATAACTTTACTCTTCCGATTCTTAAATTAAGATGTAGCTAAGGTGACCGCCAGGCCCCCTATTACTAAAGCTAAAATTCTGCAGAAGGATAGACTGAAGACAGCGCCAACAGTTGCCCGCACATTGAACCAACTTTATATGTGTTGCGTATATGTACTTTATGGTATATGTGACCAATTTTAAAATTGAATATAATAACTAAAAAAGTAGATAAACAATAGAAGAGAATGTTTAAAAATATATAGAGTATAAGCAGTTACTTCCAATACATTTTAGTGTTATTTGAAGGACAATCAAAATGTATCAAGACTGTTATTTATACTTTATATGAACTTTTGTCAATTTTCTCCTATCAGTTTATACATTTTTTTATTCTGTTAGTTCGTGCTCTAAGGTAGTTCTAAGATGCTAAATTTTCTTATAAGAAATGTGGAGGTAAAAGACACTGAATTTGATGCACGAGTTAAACAGAACTGAATAAACACTCTTTATTTAAAGTATTAAAGTTAAGAGAGAATTAATAGTAATTTTATACAAGAGTAGTAGATAATTTAAAGTCGACTATCGTATTGATTCAGAAAGATGTAGTTCGGTGCCTGGTCTTTCGCTTACTGAATGTAAAGGTAACCACTCATCACTCACACACATCATTTTCTTATCGTTAGATGTACCAGTATTAATTATTACCACACAATTCACTAAGTCGTGGATTTAATTATTGTAGGTTAGGTGATTGAAAACAAACGGTGACACAGAAGACATTCTACGCATTTCTTGAGTGAGCAGAATGCGGTGATCACCTTGTCCAATGACTTTGATATTATATTCGCAAGCTATGATATTCTAATTTTCTCGCTTATTTGTATCGCATTAACGAAATCGCAAATCTGTATTCCCTATTCTTAAATCAAGAGCTCCCGAATGTGTCCGCTGATCACCTTGCCCTTTGATTATGCTATTCGATTTTCACGGTATTTCAATTTTATCATTCTTAATATTTTATTACTACGTCGTATCCCAAGAGAAAGTGTGAGATTTTTACCGATTCATCCAAGCGACCAGATATTTGAGAATTAAGAAACAGCCTTCTTAATCTCAGATGCCTGTTTTGAGTCAGAATCGTTTGCTTAGTGCCTAAACTGCGGGTCCTGCCCCAAAAGCACTTTCAGATGCTCACCGCTCGCTCCCAAGCCCTCGACTGGCCCAAGCTCGTTCTGCATCTTACCTCCTCGACTATCCCTTCCATCCGCGATCCCCAATTTTCATTATATCGCGAATGGGATATGCTGCGTTTACGCGTTTCACGAAACAAGATGCTAGAACGCGAACGCAGTCCAGTATAATGGGTTCTTATACCCTAGGGGATAATATTCTACGGTTACAATATTTATATATATATTTTAGGGTATAGAGAAAAAACACTCTCGTGAATTAGAACACAGTTAATCCATTTACAGTTTTGATTTTCGTAGATTTCAGTTAAGGCTATTTTCGTAGGGACAGTCGAAAAATTATTTTACGGTTGATAGAATTTGAACTCCATCAAAGTAAAAAAATTATAATTCTGTCAACTTTTCAATTGGATTTACGGTAAAAATTTTGGAGGCAAAAAAAAATGGCAAATTGTTAGGTTTTTGGTTGCACACAAAGGGAAAAATAGATCGCGGACTCAACAATTTTTCGAGAAAAACAATATTGTAGTTCCAAAAGACCGAGATTATTTGATGCCAAAAAGGGCGGATAAATAATGACAGCTGCGAGTTGACTTAGAATCACTGAGCGGCATTTTTATGAAGTGCTGACCTCAATCGGCGATAGTTTGGCGGGAATGATTTGAATTGCAATGAAAAAGATGATCTGCAATTTTAAAGATTCATTAGATTGTTGACAGGTTGAAATGATTGAGTAATATAAATGTATTGTATAATTGTCATTAAAACTAGAGATCATTTTTTTCTTAGAATCAATTTGATAAGGCTGAAATGATAAAACATTATCTGTCACTTATTTTCTTGCATCATACGGGTTAAAATATCCGCCCTTTTTTGCATGAAATAATCTCGCTCTTTTAGGAATAAAATATTACTTTTCTCAAAAAATTGGTGAGTCCGCGATCAACGATTCTACCCTTTGTGTGCCACCAAAAATCTATCAAATTGCCCTTTTTTGCCCTCAAAATCTCTACCGTAAATCCTAATAAAAAAATTGCGTCATTCCACAAATGTTGACATATTTTACATTCAAATTCCATCATCCTTATACAAAAACATGTTGAGCGTATGAAAAAAAATGTTTTCGCGAAGCTGGCTTAAGGAACACATTCTCATCAGAGTGCATCTTGTAAAAAATGGTTTGCGTTTTTCTTGAGAAAATGAATACTTTGACCACAAATATTCATTTTCTGAAACGGATAAGTTTTTCGGCATATGCTATAGGTGAATACACGCCATCCTGCAAGTTTCCTCTTCATGGCACTTGAAAAAATTACATTAAACCAATCACAATCAACATTTTCTGTAGCCCATGCCAAGCGTTATTCCATGTGAACCTCTGGGAGCAGGGGGTTTCTGCCTCGTGGGACGGCACTGCACTTTCGCCTCAGTTAATCTGCGTCTTACATTGTTTATACTAAGGTGTAACAATACCGCCCTACCCACATTTGCACGAAGTGTTTAAATTTTTTAAGCACTTTGGCAACAGCTGAGTATGAAAGATCTGGTCTGCGAGCATAGGTGGACAGAACAGCCGCTTCGAAACGTATTGCGTAGATAGCACTCATAGCTTAATGTTGTGTAATATCCAACACTTCGAACAAGACTGAATCGAATCAGTGGTTACGACGTAGCCCTGCGAACGTACCGTCAGGACATAAAAGAAAGGAATACAAATCTTTGAAACTTTCTGAGAAAACGCGTACCTTTTTTTGTGAAAAAACCTGTGACCCGAAAAATAAAGGATGGTTTAAATAAAACGGCCAATGACAACTACTTAAATTCAGATGGAAAAGATGAAATAATATACCCAAAATTTTAAGGTGTGAAGTACATGTAAACGGCTAAAAGTTGCCTATTTCAGGAAAATTTTTATAATTGTTCGTTTATAAGTAAACTCTGCCATGATAGTCTTCGATTTTCGAATTTTTTGGTTCTCCGGAAATAGCATAGTTGAGAATCAAAAAGTCCATATTTTCGACATTTATTTTCACTTTTTTAAAAAAGAAAAAGTTAAGGAAATGAGTGTTTGTAATAAACGCTGATAAGTGATGTGAAAATCCATAAAGTATTTTTTTTGCAATCTCTACGCCGATTTTCACTTTTAAAAAAAAAAGTTTTGAGATAAACGCGTTTAAATATTTGACACATGAGAATTATGCTGTAATTATGCCGACTTTAGTCACGCTATCAGGGTTTGATTACACCAGGAAAAGGTTTGAATGAAAATACTCAACTGTACTATGTCCTGCACGCTTCAAAATATAATTTTCAAAAAAAAATTTGATTTTTTTCAACAATCTACACACTGTTTCGACAATATTGAAGACAATGACCAGTATTCAGTGAACATCAGCGAAGTATTGGTTGCTATCGTTAAAGGATTACAAACATATATTGAAGTGGCTGTGATATACTTCCTAGAATTTGTACGTAAATAAGCTGTGCTACTAGAGAGCTCTGGGTGCCTGAGGGGCAGGAAACGGTGCTTCTCACCCTGTCTTCCAGATTCCAGGCCGCCGAGCACCCGCACCGGCTAAAATCCTGAAAAGGTCAAAACGCCAGAGAAACATACCGACAGAGTCGAGTGTATTAGAACAGAAGAAAACTTATTGAAATATATAATTTCCATTCCTGAAAAAATCCATATCGTTCATATATAAATTATACTTGGCCACGACTAAGTTATAAAATACAGAAAATTTTACGTACCAATAGACCTAAACCTCATAAACAATTGTAAAATAATCTCTGAGTAAAAGATTTGTAAGAGAACTCAGCCTAGCATTAAATTATTCAACAGTTGCACTTGCAAATCTAGCTTCTTGAAAAGATATTCTGACATCTAATTTAAGAAATAGGTGACAACCTGAATTATGAAACAAATGATATATTCGTGAAGTATTGACTATAAGAAAAATTCTAGGGGTTTTTAATGTTTTTGTTTTTTTTTGGTGTTTTTTTACCATACATGAAATTCTGTTCATGAAATTCGAGTGAAATTTCTTATAGATTATAGAATGAACTAAAATGAAATAGACAGAACAGCGAAATTTGTTTAAAAAATTTATTCTTACACATAAGTTTAAAAAAATTGGGAATAGTTGTGTTCTCTACGCGTGACTGGGCTAAAATTTTACACACATGTGTAATGAACATTTAGCTTCGAGTTTAAGATAAAAAAAAAATATATGAACTTCGGAGTATGAAGCCGCAGTACCGCGGCTGCACTGTTATATATCCAGACCCGTCGGCTTGAAAATTGATAAATTTGTCAGGTCAATGTTTGTGTCAATTCGTTGAGAAAAGGCAATCATAAATTCGTGAGAAGTAATTTATATCTAGTAACAAAGTGAAAAAAAATTTGAAAACTGTTGGTTTATATGTTTGCAAATCTTTTCGCATGACGTACTACTTCGAAAAAAAAACTTTTGTTCCTGGGCATATGGCAAATTCGTCAACAACTCAAAAATATGAAGGACGAGATGATGATTGAAGAGCGCAAGCTTATAAATAAAATTATATTTTGGAAAAAACTCATGTGGGTTCGCTATCTTATATTTCTAAAAACACCCTAATTATAATAAAGCACCCAAGGAGTTTAAAATCGTACTGGTAGATTCTAGGAACTATAATTTAGATTGACTTCCATAACTCCCACGAAAATGAATTTTTAGGGTTATCATTGGCAGAAATTTTAATTCACATAGATAACGATTTTTGTTAACCTATAACAAAAATTTCAAGTTAATACGTGCAGGGGCAGATTTTGTATATTTACCCGACTATGCCCTTTTTTTTCAAAAGATCCAAGATTTATCAATCATGTCATTGTTAAAAAAAGAAGTAGATGTATTATAATAATTTATAATACTTTATAATATAATAATTAGATTTCTATTAAATGATGAAAGTTTTCTATCTTCTTAATTCCGTACCGACACATTATCACATTAAATCCTAATCCAAGCACCGCGCTTGGCTCTAGCACCGAGCTCACCGGCCAATGTATGGCGCGAGGAAATAATTCGTTTTCCACACTCTCAAGGTCAAATACAATTTTTTTCTCTTTAGAAACTTGAAGCTGAAGGTTCATTCCATGTGTGTGTAAAATTGTATCCCCTTCGCGTGTTGAGAACACATAAAAATGACCAATTATTTATAAAACTGTTATTAAAAATATGTTTTTTAAAAAAAAATTTAGCTGTTCTGTCTAGGTCATTTGAAAGGGAGGATATTTATCTACAATTTATACAAATTTCACTGGATTATCATAAACAGAATTTTACTTATAATTTTAGCAAGAAAATAATGTCCGAATGTTCATGTAACAAAATAACAACAAAAAAAAGAATATTAATAAACCCTAGAAATTTGTTTCTATTGTCAAATACTTCACGAATTAGTATATTTTGTAACGAGTGGGGTATAGTTGCACATTCCACACGCGAGCACCGTGGCGCAATATGCAATTATACCACGCGAGATGCACATAACATGATTTTTCATCGTGCGAGGAAATATTCCATATTTCACATCGTGCGAAGAGAGCCAAAATATGCGCAAGGAAAACCGCTGTGGAATATGGCATATTCCATGCACGCGTGATGAAAATATAATTTATTTCATCATTTAGCCTTTCGTTGAAAATTTTGTGGTACAATAAAATTGAACAAGTTTGACTCTCTATTTAGATGGATAAATAATTATTCCAACAGAAAAATTAAGACTAGATATAGGTTATAATATTAATGACATTGAGAATTTTAAGAATCGACTGATTCAATTACCCAAGCAAATTAGTAACACTGATGTAAAATAAGCTCGATTAAGTTTAGCCGATACAGAAAACATATCGAATAATATAGCTACACACCGTCCAGTGCAAACTTAGGAAGAAATTGCATTAGGTTGGTTAAAATTTTTAGGATTAGGATCTATATAATTACACTCGGACTCCAAGTCCGAGTGTAATTTGGTGTATTCTGTATAAAAACTCAAATGCAGACACCAACACATGTTGTTACTTACAATGCTTCGGTAAAACTACTCTCAGAAACTAACGCTAGATTTAAGAGAGATAAATTATAAAATTTAGGGACTAAGTCTAATCTAACCTATATTACCCCGTCACCATACTTAGGCTATACATCAGGAATTATATTTCAACCAGCCCTCAGTCTGTTTCTACCATTGTAACACAAAACTTCTAAAGTAAGTTAAGTAAAGAAAGTCTAAATTCTTTATGGATTAATTATATATAAAATATCATAAAGAGGAAATAAATTCATTACACATCCACGAATCAAAAAGAAAAGTACAAATTTGCATGTTTAAGATGATCTTGTTTCAACTCAACATGACTCAGTTTGCCTTAAACTTAACTTGAAATATAATAACTAGTTCCTTTTTCACTATACGTGCATTTCCTTTTGCTTTCACTATCCAGTATAGGCCAGACGGCAGACAAAAAAAATGGTCAATTCTGACTAAAGAAATTATGGTTTTAACATTTTCTTTGGGTCAATATAAGAATCCGTTTTAATTATCCCTCTCCTCATTGAAGAACATAAAATTCCCTACAAAAGAGTTTGTATTCATTTTTTTCATACGACCCATATTTTTCGAATAATAGCCGGGAAAAGTCCAAAAATTTTGTAAAAATGTTGAATCCTTGCACTTATACTAGTTTCGAAATGACATTGGAAAAATGTGTGCATTAATTGTTGGTAAGATCAATGTTAATAAATAGGTAATACATTAACAACTTATTTTTCATTGTTGATAAATAATTTTATTAATGAAATAAAATTTTTTTTACAAATTTTTTTATTTTGCCCGGCTATTATTCGAAAAATATGGGTCGTATGAAAAAAATGAATAGAAACGTTTTTATAAGGAATTTTATGTTTTTCAATGAGAAGAGGGATAACGAAAACGGGTTCTTATATTGACCCAAAGAAAATTTTAAAACCATAATTTCTTATGTCGGAATTATTGTCAAACAAAACTACGTACCGCCTGAAATAGTACTATATAATTATTAGAGTGGTCCAAAAAAAGACACTTCAGAATTTTTTATATCGTACCTTAAAATATTGTAGGCCTGGAAAAAATAGAAAACACGTATTTTTT
>JAUESI010020354.1:0-10768 GCA_032275145.1 Synergus laeviventris | reverse complement strand
AAATATTTATTATATTTTTATTTCTATAAATCAGTTTATCAATATTCTCAAATATATTTTTTGAAAGTTTTAAGTAACACAAGTGTATTTAAGGTCCTCTAGGATTCTCCAAATATTACGATTTTGTGCTATTTTAGATACGCCGAAAATTGTTGTTTTAAATTTTGGAGGGCACACAATATGAATGAAATGCATCTTCACTGGTGAGAGAATAAGTATATAAAAGCTTAAATAAATTGAATTATAATTTCTAGTCCAAAATCGAGAAAGTACATAACGTACACATTTTACATGTTAAAGTCCATAAGACAAAAAACTCGTTTAAGCGAGTAGTAAAAATGATTTTTTTCTAAATAAAAAAATACGTATATTTTTTTTTGTAAAGAACAATTTTGTAAAGTTGCACATTGGAAATTCCACAATGAAAATATTTGGGCCACTCTAGTACACAAATAATATGAAAATTTATCTTTAAAATGAGACTAAGGGCTTTTAAAAGGAAAAAATATTGTCGGAGTTATTAAAATTTTTGAAAACGTCGAAACTTGTGGTTTTTTGGAGGTATCTTTTTTTTAAAATTCATATTTTATCTTCTCCTTTGGCTTAAAAACTTAGTTTCTTTATTAGTATAGTATTTTTTTTAAACAGATAGAAGATTAAATAAAACTTTTTTTTTTTCAGTTCTCAAAACCAGAAATTGTAGTAATGGAAGTTGTTGCTAAAATATATACGGTTCCGTGTGTATCAAGAACCACAAATGCAGCCAATATAAATTCTAAGTATAATAAAGAAAAATCAGAAACGGATAATTCTAATTTAGAAATATAGGTAATATGAGTTTTCAATTAAGATTTCCATCAGGTAAAAGGAAATATACAATTTATCGATATACTTTGTTATTCCGCAGGCAAAAGCTACTAAGATAACATAAGTAGCTCCGAAGCAGATCTAAGGTTATTGAAAATTAAGGACTCCAATGACGTAAATGAGAAACTATAATTAACAGTTATGAATTCAAGCCACAATAATGATCTTGACAAAGGCGATTACAAAAGCACTGATCTTCCAAATATTCCTTCAGACTTGGATAAATCTAATTCAAAATGCAGGTAAGACAAGTTTCGAGTTAAGATTTCCAAATATATGTTTAATTTAAAGATATCATGCATAATTTAATAATATCATTACCTATTCCACAGACTCAGACTGCTAAGGGTAACATCACTGGTATCGAGGAAGATTCAAAGATTCCGAATATTGAAAAATTTGACGTTATAAATAACGCACTGAGCACGGAGGTTAATGATTCAAACAATAATCATTTTGTTCAATGCGAAAAGTTTAGAAGCATTGATCTTGCAAATCTACTTCACAATTTTGGCTCTGAGGCAGATTTAGCAACAAATAATGCTGATATTGAGAGAGGGATAATAAATGTTTATATTTCTTCTTGGAAATCTCAAAATTTTCCGTGAATAAAATTAGTTATTTATTACCTCGCGAACCTTTATGCTTATTTAGAGTTTTAAAAATTATTTCAAATATTAAAATATATTTAACATTATTAAAATAATTATCAATTAATTTTTCATATGCCAATTAAGAATGATCTGGATTTACACGAATATGAAGTTGTCAATGAAAGGGTCAGAAACTCGAACACATACGAAGACTTAAAAAAAATATAATATAATATAATATACTTAAATCTCTCTACTTTTAATCAATTTAACGCAAATTCATTTATTTATTTCTCTCCATATAATAAACTTTTATACTATTCTCTTTTATATTGGTAATTGCATAAATTATTATCAACAATAGCGTTACTTTTCAGTCGAGCCTATCAGATAAGGATAATTCTGATTCAAAATTTTGAAATCATGATCTAAGTTTGAGCGGAAGCAGTAAATGAAATTCATCACAACATCGATTTAATACTTTCACAGAAGTAAGTTTAATTAAGACAAAAAATTTACCCGGTACTAGAGCACCTGTACAAGGTACAAGAGCACAGGTACAAAAAAAGGAAAAGATAAATCAACTATGATTTTGAGTCGAAGAATAGTTGGAAATATTCACGAAATAGACTTAACAAAATTGAGAGAGCATCAATATCTAGCATAGCTAGTGAGACCTATGTAGCCCTAGGCCCGAAATACTAACTTTAAATCGAGTTACAGTGCAAGAATCATATTATGGCCTGATGAGCCTGTAACCGTCGGTTTAATGTATTTTCGGAGGGGAAAGACTTCTTATCATCCCTCGGAAAATATATTAGAGTATATTACATTGGCAAAAGGGCGAAAATTTCGATTGTTAGATTTATTTTAGTTTGTTTTGGATTAACTTCATTTTGTTATTGGAATACGATTTTGTTTGATTTAATATAAGAATTCAACTTAATTTGTTCAGATTCTAAGTGATCTGATTTTGATTTAAATCGATTCCCTTTTTTTTATTAATAAACTCTGTGAATTTTTGTTGATATTTGGGAGTAATTATTTAGTGACCTTTAGCTAACCTAAGCAACCTGAACCACCCCGTCTACCAAATTGTGTTGTGCCTAGTTAGCCGAGTATAATTGTCGGTTCACTGAGTTTCGGAATTAACATTTTTAGTTGGGTGAATTTTGTAGTTTTTCGTATAGCTCGATAATCAGTTGGCCAAGAAAGCCCTGACAAATTTTGAGAAGCCCGAAAGTCAGTGCCGAAGGCATATTATAAACTTTGCGGTTGCCAAAGAAAATATTGAATTAGAATATTACAAATGGCACCCAACTTGGGGCTGCAAACATAAATTTGCAGCTTATAATATTACAATATATACTTATAAAAATCGGAAGAAATTTTGCGGCGGCCGGGATTCGATCTACCTACAACGCATCTAACGCAACTTATCTCTAACAACTAAACCCCACGGCTAACCTAGCACAAGGAATATCTTGCAAAAATCTCAGTAAAGAGTGTACGAAGGTCCTACAGAAGTTTACCCTTCTGCTGCCATGATGAAATATTTTTAAATTTTGGTTCAATTTTCAATGTTGTCCTTCAACAATTCATTGACAACAAATTATTAATACTTTTAAAAGAGTGAAAATTATAATGTTTGAAATATATCTTTATTATATTATATTTAATTCTATATTAATATATTTAGTACATTGTAGTATATTTATATTATTCTCTGTAGAAGGTATAATTTTGAAGTACATTCGAGTTTTCGAAATCAACATCAACGGATCTTCACGCAGAGTATCTGTTGAAAACATCAAGCCTGCGTATTTCCTACGTGACGATTTTGTTACTCCTTTTTCGATTATTGTCAATAAGACTAAACTAAAGACTTCTTAAGATTTAAGTCGTACTACTTTAGATAATCTAACTAGCATAGTTCCTACTTTAAGCAGTACAACGAATGTGGTACCACGATTAAAACCTATGCTCGTAAAAAGAAAGTGTCTTTCGCAAATGTAACTGATCGGTAACTGAAACATGTCATTTACGTATAGCAAGTACTTTTGTAACTTACCAAAGTATTATTTTTTTACTTAAAGTATTATCGTTACTAAAATTATTACTGTTACTTAAAGTATTATTGTTACTCAAAGTATTATCTAGACTTAAGAAAGAAACTTTGTAACGATGTTATTTAGTCTTCCTAGAGAAACGTCTATACTTCGTTGTAAGTTTCAAATTCTTTATATTTTTCATTCCGACGGACATCGTAATTCGGGGGGTGGGGTATGTGGGAATAACCTATAGGTTAACCTAACCTAACCTAACCTTGCAAAGACTGAGAGTCGTCATAGTTTTTATACTCTACTTGCAAACGGAAACAGCCGTTGAGTTTCCCCTCTAGTTATTAAGTAGTCATGTACGCCGAATGAAGAGAGAAGACTTCTAGCCATCTTGGTAGCGTACGCACGTCGTAAGAGCAATGTACGTCGACTTACTGATTAAAATGTGTTTCATTGTGTTAATTTAATTAACCTGACTCTTCATTATTTCCACACCTATTTACGGACTTGTGGCCGTATTTAATATCTATATAAAGAGATATTTCCCATAAAATGGTGACTCTGACGTGATTGTCAAAAACGTGGTATGGCGTCAGTTTTCCTGCGGATCGCAGTGGTGAAATTTTACTGATTTTCTCAACTTTCTTATGCGAAAATATTATGGTAGCTACCATCATTGCAGGCTCAGTTCATTAATCGAGCAAAAATTTCTGGTCGATGACCTCTTGCTACAAAAATACTGCTGGATGGACTTTTGGCTTTGGAACCTTCTGTTCGCCATGAGACACATGTGCTATTCTGCACCCGCCAAGCAGCCAAGATTCCAATTCGGCGATGCATTGGCCTTATTTTTGAAAACGAGACGGCAACAGAAAATTTCTTTCGACTTCGGATCCAGACCTAGTTACTTTTCTTCAGGAAACATCGTTTCTGGTAACTCTATATTTCCAAAGGAACCTCAAGGTACTCTGTATCCCATTTTAGTCGATTCTGTTTTACAATCTGTCTTTTTGTTAAATAAGTGAACAAGTTTTCACTTTATTTGTCGCGACAATTATAAAAATAATTTACGTGAAAGTTCAAGAATTAGTTTAACGCGCGCAGCGTAACCTAACCTCTTCAATATAAATTCATTCATAGAATGTAGTGTTATTCAAAACATCGTCATAAATTGTTGTACAATTTTGTATAAACGTAACCTAAAAGACTTTTCTTGTAGATCCAGGGGAAGTGAGGGCTAGAGTACGGATATTCGAGCGTTGTTATCGAGTCAACGCATGAGAGTCTCAACGCAGGTTTTGTTCATCGCATGTGTGGTGATTTACTCACTTTGTCCAGCCGATGCGAATTTTATGAACATGACCAACAAACAGCCAGACCCATTAAATCTGGGAGAAGAACTTCTGAGGGTGCTAAGTCAGTTAAATGTTAACGCGGGTGAACGCGTAGATTCTTATCACGTTCCTAAAATCACACCATTTTTTTGCGGTGACCCGACTCTATGGTTTACTCAAGTCGAAGCATCCTTCAGGCGCGCGCGCGGATTACTGATCAAGCCACCTTGGCTGACTGCCTAATTACTCACCTCGATGGTGATGTAATCGCAAATATCAAGGATATTATTACAGCTCCTCAGCCTTACCCAGACGTATATACGCGTATCAAAGACCTTATAGTCGGCTTCTAAAGGGCAAAGAATCCTTTGACGGGAAACCATCAGTTTTGTTAAACCGTTTACGCAACTACAATGACGGAGGTTGTACCGAGGAAGTCATGAAGAGCATATTCATGAACAATCTTCCCAAACACGTCATCGCTATTCTAGCGGGCAACGAGAGCGCGGACTTACAAACTTTGGCTCGGTTAGCCGACAATATTATGGCCGCGGTTCCAACACCACCGTTATCTGAACCTAATACTTCGGCCGTTTCAAAAGAAACTCATTCTAAGTCTCTGGAATTCAAAGTTGACTGGCTGATAAAAGAATTTAAACAGCTCAAAAGTCAGACTCAACAGCATGTTAGCCGCCCGTGTAGCCAAACTCGCTCCAATTTGCCAAACCGGTACCCTCGCGACTCATCTGCAAATAAAAGCGACAGGAAATTGTGCTTTTACCATAAAAGTTCGGCACCAATGCAACATTTTTCAAGGGCGTATGTTCTTGGAGAAAAAAACCAAATTCGGAAAATTAGGGGAGCCTCCCTGTGTCGAGACAATCGAGATAGGCAACACAACTTCCAAACGTCTTCATATTCATGATCGTAGTTCAGGATTCGTTTTCCACTGGTACATTATTTGCAGCAAATGATTTGCGTATCCGCATGTTCGGAGAAAAACGGATCTCTCCGAATTTAAATCTCCGTCGCGATTTTTCGTGGAACTTCCGCATTGCTAAAGTTCCATATCCGATTATTGGAGCCGATTTTCTGGCTCATTATCGCCTCGTTCCATATCTGCATAACTCCAAATTAGTAGATGCTACCACTAATCTCAGAATTACTGGATTTTTGAGAGACGTGTACATTTGCGGAATCAGCGCTGTTGACCGGTCTCACCCTTTCAACCAAATACTGATAGCTTTTCCAGAAATAACCAGGGTCACTTAGACTCCTGAGACAGTGGTACCTGATGTATGTCACTACATCCTTACCAAAGGTCCTCCTATTTCTGAGCGTTTGTCACCTGACAAATTGGCAAGCGCCAAATCTATCTTTGCGCAAATGATCAACGGCTGTATTTTTCGGCTTTGTAGTAGTCCGTGAGCATCACCCATACATATGATTCGGAAGAAGTATGGACAATGGAGAATATGCGGAGATTTTCGTCGGCTCAACGCAGTGACAATCCCGGATAAGTACCCGGTTCCTCACCTTCACGATTTTTCAGCAAATTTGCTCGGAAAAACTGTGTTTTCCAAACTTGATTTAGCTATGGCATACCATCAAATTCCGATCGCACCAAGGACATTCCAAAAACGGAGGTAATCAAACCATTCGGATTATACGAATATACCGTGATGACTCGTTTTCGCCTACATCGATGACATACTTGTCGCCTCTACGAACGACGAGTAGTACACCGATGACCTCAAGATCGTTTTTCAACGGTTCAAGGATTTTTCTCTTCGCCTTAACCTAATCAAGTGTCTATTCGGAAAGTCAGAACTCGAATTCCTTGGATACTTGATCAGCAAAGACGGTTTTCAACCGACTCCAGAAAGGGTACGAGCCATCGCGGATTTTCCAAAACCACGCACAATTATGGAATTACGTAGGTTCCTCGGGGTAATTAATTTTTACCGACGCAGCCTACACCATGCTGCCGATCTGCAAGCACCTTTTCATGTTTATTTGAGCAAATCGCGACAGAATGACAAACGAGAGATCCACTGGACTCAGGATGCAGAAGAGGCGTTCCGAAAGATCAAAATAGATCTTGCTAATGCAACCCTTCTTGCACATCCTGCCATCAATGCCGAGATACGTCTCGTCACCGACGCATCTGACACCGGCATGGGAGCCTCTCTTGAACAGCTTTTTTTTGACTCATGGAAACCCTTAGCTTTTTTCTCTAGGAAATTTTCACCTGCACAGCGGAACTATAGCGCCTATGACCGAGAACTCACTGCAGTGTTCGACTCTATTAAGTACTTTATGTATTTTCTTGAAGGTCAAAACTTCAAAGTGGTCACTGATCACAAGCCTTTGATTTACGCGTTTGTGCAACGTTCCGAAAAAGCTTCTCCTCGTCAGCAAAGACAACTAGCGTTCATTTCGCAATTCACTACTCAGATCGAGTACCTTCCGGGGACCGACAATGTCGTAGCTGATTCCCTTTCTCGCGTTAAGTCGATTCACATGCCCACTGAGTGGAGCCCTGCGGAGCTGGCTGAGGTAAAAAAAACGACCAAGAGCTTAAAAAGCTCATCAATTCTCCTGGGTGTTCACTGAACTTTAGAAAAATTTTAATTTCACAGGCGAAAACCTTCGTCCCTATATTCCCGCCTCTATTAGAGAAGGAATATTTAAATTGTTTCACAGTCCAGCTCACCCAGGTCCCAAGGTCACAGATCGTGTTATTCGCCAGCGTTACGTCTGCCCTAACATGCACCGTGACATTAAAAAGTGGTGCAAGGCATGTATAGACTGCCAAAAATGAAAGATTTCGCGACATAACCATCTTGAGCCCACGCAATTCGTAGCGCCAGACGGGAGATTCAAGCATGTCCACATGGAAATTGTAGGTCCACTTCCCGCAAGCAATGGTTACAGGTATCTCCTGACCATGATAGATCAATTTTCTAGGTGGCCGGAATCCGTTCCTCTCAAGAACATCGATGCTCTATCTGTTTGCCGAGCCTTCGTGAACCATTGGATCTCGCGTTTCGGGGCTCCTGAAACTTTAACCACTGATCAGGGTAGCCAATTCGAGTCGCAAATATTTGCTGCGTTACTTCAGCTTATTATTTGTCAACAAACCAAACCACGGCTTACCACCCAGCTTCTAACGGAATGATTGAACGCTGGCACCGTAGCCTCAAAGCTGCAATCATGTGCCACGACAATCTTAATTAGACACAGATATTATCAACCGTCAAATTTTTTTGGAACAGTGGCGAGAGCACATGCGATTGATAAAACCAGTACTGGTCAATCATCATCACAAAAATCGAGCATTTGTACACAAAGATCTCGGATCTTGTACACACGTTTTCCTGCGAGTATGTACCGCAAAAAAGTCGATCGAACGCCCGTATACTGGTACTCACAAGGTCGTCGATCGCATTTCTGATCGAGTTTTTGAAATCGACATCAATGGATCTTCACGCAGAGTATCGGTTGAAAACATCAAGCCTGCGTATTTCCTACGTGACAATTTTGTTACTCCTTTTTCGATTATTGTTAATAAGGCTAAACCAAAGACTTCTTTAGATTTAAGTCGTACTACTTTAGATAATGTAACTAGCATAGTTCCTACTTTAAGCAGTACAACGAATGTGATACCACGACTTAAAACCTATGCCCGTAAAAAGAAAGTGTCTTTCGCAAATGTTACTGATCGGTAACTGAAACATGTCATTTACGTATAGCAAGTATTTTTGTAAGTTACCAAAGTATTATTTTTTTACTCAAAGTATTATCGTAAAATTATTACTGTTACTCAAAGTATTATTGTTTCTAAAAGTATTATCTAGACTTAAGAAAGAAACTTTGTAACGATGTTATTTAGTCTTTCTAGAGAAATCTCTATACTTTGTTGTAAGTTTCAAATTCTTTATATTTTTCATTCCGACGGACATCGTCATTCGGGGGTGTGGGGGGGGGGTATGTGGGGATAACCTATAGGTTAATATAACCTTGCAGCGACTGAGAGACGTCATCGTTTTTATACTCTACTTGGAAACGGAAACAGCCGTTCAGTTTCCCCTCTAGTTATTAAGTAGTCATGTACGCCGAATGAAGAGAGAAGACTTCTGGCCATCTTGGTAGCGTAGCACGTCGTAAGAGCAATGTACGTCGACTTACTGATTAAAATGTATTTCATTTGTTAATTTAATTAACCTGACTCATCATTATTTCCATACCTATTTACGGACTTGTGGCCGTATTTAATATCTATATAAAGAGATAATTCCCACAATGTATTCATTCTATAGCCCTCTATTGGTTTTCTTGAGAATGAAATTTAGATTTTGAATAGGTCAAAATCAGTAGATAAAGACATTTTCTTACGTAGAAATTTGAGGAACACGACGCGACAATGCAACAGAAAGTTGCATCGTGTTCCTCTCACAACAAGCGCACAACTTGAATATACCAAAGTGGAAGTAGCTTGCCTAGGTGGCAGGTATATTTTTTTTTTCTCAAAGCTATTAAAAAAGATGAACAAGGGTTTCGACTCAGTTATGAGACTGAGCTAGACATCAATGTCTCAAGTCGAAATCTAGTCGAAACCTAGTCCATATCAAGTCGAAACGCTTTTAATCGAGTACGCTAAAACAAATTAATACGGAAACGAATGATCTAACAAAGTTGTATGATCCCAAATATTATGATTATTTTATTGCCGCTGTTCGAATAGTTTCAGACTGTGATGAACTGCATGGGAACTACCAAAGTCCTTCCGTAGCAATGGCACTCGGAACTCTGATAAAGACAATTGGACTTATTCTCAGAAGCCACTTGATTAAAGCTAAAGATGAAACGAAACTGAAAGATAACGAATATTTTTTGAAAATTTTAGAAGACGACTATAGAGTTTCTATGAACAGGGCTGCACTTGAAAGTCAGCAGAGGCTGAAGAGAAGAATGGGTATCTCAAATCTTAGAATATCACAATTTTTAGAACATGCTCAAAGAGGGATGAAAGAAGTAGATGCTTCCGACTCCTTCGATGATAGTGACGATGATGAGGACTGGTCTAATGATCAGCCCAATTTTAACAAACAAATAACGGGTATATATATTATAGCTATCATGTCGGCTGACGTAGATGCCGTTGATGATGTTCATCTTGCGAATTTTATGGGTCATGTGAAGGACGTTCATAAGGATGTTTGTCGACAATCCGTGATAAGTAGGAAATTGTAAGAGTATCACCATTTTTAGAAGCGGGCCTAATGATCAGCCCCATTTCAAAAAACAATTAACAGATGCAAATAATTTAGATATATTGGCTCACGTAGAGAACGTTGATGTCACTGGAGATACTCAACACTTTCAAAATAATCCAAATAACGACTAAGATTATCTTAATCAAACATATGCCATTTCTTCAAAATATGTTCGCAAGCTGTAGAAAAATGTAGACGGAGAAGTCACAAATTACGTTTAAAATAAATAGATTTAATTAGACAAAATTATTAGTGAAGAAAGGTAGCTGTTTTGTGTTCGCTTGTACGATTAAGACTCAAGCGTTTGATTACAATTCCTACACTGATACAAGCTACTAGTTAGAATACAATAGAGTATAGTAAATTTGAGCCAGACAGAAGAAATAATATGGATAAATTAAGAATATTCAGAAATTAGAAAAAATAATAAAGCATCAGAATAAAAGTTTGAATGGACTAAAAATGTGACGAATTAAAGTATATCAATTCTGAACAAAATGTAAAAGCAACCCGAGTAAAAATGTTTCGTCTTGAAATGGTCTTGGCTTGCTCTTATAGTGGTCTTGAGACCATTTGAGACGTTGATGTCTTGCTCAGTCTCATAACTGAGACGAAACTCTTGCTGACCTTTTTTT
>JAUESI010020353.1:0-10800 GCA_032275145.1 Synergus laeviventris | reverse complement strand
AGTTCGATCGTAATTATACGACCGCCTCGTTTCGAAGGGATTACTCCCTCCCCATATAATGTCAAATACCCCCCCCCTTGTTTTTCTTTAGGTAATCCCCCATTACACATTAGACAATTTTCTAACAAAAGCTCTAAAATAATGAGGTTCATGGAGGCGAACATAGTAAGGGCACTCCAGGAAATTTTTGGCTCTAAAGATTGTGACAACTAGCGGAAAGAAGCGGTACTACAACAGTAATCCCTTCGAGATTGTTACTGTAATGGAGATTTTTTTTATAAATTCTAAGTTACTACAAAGATTTCTTAGGGAACTTCACCGAATTATAAAGAATTCCATTGCATTCCTTAAAATTTCTCTGAATTTTAAGTAATTTCAGCAAATTTTGTAGAGTTTCACTTAATTTTATAGAACTATACCTAAAGGTGCGAAATTTTACCAATCACTATGGAATAATTTTGAATTCCTCGGAATTCTTAGGAATTTTAATCAATTATAGACAATAATTCTGTGTTCTTTGGAATTAATACTAAATTCTTAAGATTTTTTTACATAATTCGAGGTAATTTTAATTAATTCTAGTAATTTTTACCGAAGTATATGAAATCCAATTAAATTAAGGATTGTTACCTAAATAAGATACTGATTAGAACTACTTACAAGGAATTAATAAAAATTTGTGGTAATGTTACTTAATTATAGACACAGTTTTTTCCGAATTCCATGTAGGACGTTAAACGCAATTTTCATCTCCAAATATCTTGTAAACTGTGAGAGAGGTATAAAAAAAGGATTTCAGTTATAATTTTTATTTGGATCGATATTTTATGCATTTATTAAGATATTATAAATAATTGATTAATTCAATTAATTAATTAATTATGTTTAAATATTTATGTTAACTTAAATAAGTTTGATAAATTTAGAAAAGATAAAGACAAAATGCAAAAAATATAAGATACAGTTGCGATGCTTAGAGGGATATGCTTTTCAAGATTAGGATGTTTAGTTCTCGTCCAATTTCTGGAAATGAAGGGATGGTCATTACGACCCTCGAAAATATACAGTGCAAAAATAAAAGAGTCTTATAGGCATTCCGAGACGTAGGCGGGAAACGATAAGTGCAGATGCAAAGGGAAAAGTCCACAGGGGTGTAATAAAAACATCCATCTGTGAAATGTTTCGGCTCAGAAAAGATTCGGCTGGTAACTAGTTATCGATTTTGTCTCAAGATTGCAGGGGAAATCTACGGAAACAACTGATGCGAGTATCTCTATAATACTCTAGAATCAAGTCCCCATAGTATAATTCTTCAGCGAAGCCATTTTACTTAATAGCAAATACTTTCTTCCTCCAGCTCCGAATTAACGTTTTTTATCGATGAATCCGGTTAAATGCAATTGCAATGAATCAAGGCAAACTAACAATAAGATGTCTAGTATTTACGCAACTGATGTGAGAGTAATAGCAATAAATATGAGATTTATAAAAAATAGTGGATAGCAGTACCCTGTTAGAAGTAAAAAGGTAGAAAACAATAGAAAATAGAGATAAAGGGATAGAGATTTTCTATCCGTCCTAAGTAGCAGACTTTGCATCCAGCATCAATCGCTATGTGGTATTTTTCTATACCTTTGTGTGTAGGTTATTATCCGCCGTTTCACTATAATTATAGGCTGTAGCTTTACCATATCTCTCTCTATCCTTCAAAATTGGAATCTCTTCTATCCATTTTCTGTATTTTTCTTCATGTGGACCCATTTTTCCTTTCTATTTCAATCCTTAAATTTAAAAAGATTCAAATAGATAGACTTTCTGCTATATCTTTTTACTTCTCACAGAGATAAGTATTAAGAGAAAAATATAGTCGTAAATTATAATACTAAATATAATAAATAATTTCTCAAATATTCAATATAAAAAAGATCTATTACTTTTGAGGGATTTATTTGGTACGATTTTAACAAATTTCAACTTTAGGAAGGACTTTAAAAGAATTCAAGATATTCAAAATATGAAGAAGGATATTGTCAATCCGTTGCAATAAATAGATTCTTACGTTACTGGATTATTATTGCTTATATTCCAATACATAGAAATTTAAAGTTACGAGCGATTTCTACAAGAATTTCACTGACTTCTAAGGAATTATACCTACATCTATAGAGAATTTTGTCGATACTATAGGGAATTCCACTACATTATAGGAAACGATTCTAAATTCCCTTATTAAATTATACTGAACTCTAGATATTTTGTGTCGAAAACTGGAAAGATATTCCAAGTTCTGGGGAATATTACAAAACACAAGGGAATTCCATTAAAGTACTTTAGGCATTATTTTGAATTCCAAAGAATTATACAGAATTCGAAAGATATTTTACTCAAGGGAAATATACCCAACTCCAAAGAAAATTTACCGAATTCTGGAAAATTCCAGTAAATTCGAGAAAATAATACAGAAATTAGAGATTTTTTAGCGTAATCTATGGAATTCTACTAAATAATAAGGACTAATTCTGAATTTTTACGAATTATACTCAATACCAATCAATTTTTTAAAGAGTTTTAAAATTCAATATTTAAACAAATCTTTGTGTAAGTTGTTTTAATTAAAATTATAAATTTAATCCATTTATTTACAACTGCCTTTAAATTATAGTGACGACATTCTTCTACACACACAACTTGGAAATTAATTAGTAGTTACTTTAGTGTGTTGGACATTTATCCACTAAGGCAACACTAGATTAATTCAAAGTCGATGCAAGATCTTTTTCTTTGATAAAACAGAATTAAATATATTTTTTAATATTTAAGAAAATCGTTAATGCTTTCTCTAATATAATGAAGAAGCAAAGTGCTGAAGAAATGAGAACAAAAATATAACATATAAATACAGTTAAATGAAACACCCGAGATTGAATTCACAGCTAGTTTACATATGAAATCCCCTTTTTGTATATATCGGCAATCGAAAGAGCGGGCAATTTTACTGTCTGTCTGTGTGTCTCTCTGTCTATAGATTTTAGTTTTTTATCACGTGTGCGATAGAACCTTAAGTAAATTAGTTCTCCTTTTAATTTAAAACAAAAATAGTTCAAACAAAAATATACAGCAGTGATAAAGGTTGTTAAGCGAAAATTACTATATAAATTATTTCTCATATTCTACTATTGAAACACATAACAAATATTTTTTTTTTCATCAAAATCGGTAAAAGGGCTATGCCCTTTTACCAATTATTCACTATAACAAAGATTCATTATCGAGTGTATCTTCTCGTTATAAATTTCTCTGTCGAGATTTTGATTGTTTAGCAGAGAAATTCGTCGCACGTTCTCGTTGCTTTTTTACTTTTGCACGTGCGGATGGTAAGAATAAGAGAAAAAAAAGATGATTCAGGCCTCCAGGCCAAAAGAAAGAGGTGATGGGTACGTAATGTGACGTAAAAACTGATTATACGCGATATTGAGACCACACATATGTTAGTATATGTGTTGAATATATATGAATTCTGCAACGAGTTTTCACACGTCTAAATGAAGTTTGCTTGAAGGTTGCTGGCGAAATACGAGGCCGAGGGAAAAAAGAGGCGCAAAGCTAGTCTCGGGAAACAATACCACCCCGTAAAAAAAATTTCTTTGTCGATTAAGGTATGTGAATATGCAAATTCCACCCATCATTTCTCAAAGTGTATCCCATCTACTTGCATTATTAATTAATCATCCCGAGAAAACAGTAATATAAGTAATATAAGTAATAATATTCAATGTGATTTTATAACTGATATTTTTTTTGCAATTCTCATCAGAGTAAAGAAATATATTGTAGGTCTTTGAAAAAAAATCTGTTTTTTTTTGTAATACTCCCCCATATCTCTCGTATGTCAGCAGGGAGATTGAATTTTTTTTTAACAGCACATTATGTTTCTTAAAATTTTCTCCGAATCTCGCATTATTTGGCTCAAAATTTGAATTTTCAATTTTCCAGGAAAATTCAAAAAGCCAATCTAGTACCGTGTTCAAAAAGCAATGTTTTTCTTTTTTTGATTTTTTTGCATATCGTGAGGAGCACCTGGAAGCATAATGCAAAAGGTTTATCACAACTTTCTGGTCATGTAGAAGGGCCTTTGGTAGAATCTAGGGACTGAGGTCGAGTATGATTGCTTTGCTGTACTCAGCAGTTCTGAAACCAAAGCTACTCTACGCAGTCAAGATGGTCCAAGTGAAGCTGGGTCGCCTGCAGACGTTTATTTTAATGGCTATTACTAGGGCAATGAGGATCGTGCAAACCACGGCAGTTGGCATCATACTCTGTGAGGAACCCCTGAGCTTAGCTACTAGGGCCTAGACATACTAGGCTCCCAAGGGGTATCGTAAATATGCCAAATCTAACGATGCGGAGGGGAAGGTTCTCATTCAAGGGGTCATCTGTCACACAGACAGCTTGAGATGGGATGGCAGGACGGAAGCTGGACTTTACGAGAGCGTACATAAAAGGGGTTTGGTGATCCCGCTGGGGCAGTACCCGACTGCCATCCAGGCGGAGATGTTTGCTATTCTCCAGTGTGCTGAAACGCTTTTAAGCGAGAGCACAAGGGGCAGGTCCGTAAACATCTGCTTGGATATCCAGGCGGCAATCAAAGCGGTTGGGAAACCAGAAATCTTGTTAATTCTGGTGTTTGAGTGCAAAATAGCACTGAACCAACTTGTATGGTAGAAAACAACAGGGTGGCCCTATTATAGGTCCCTGGACACACAAGGATCAAGGGCATAGAGAAGGCGGATTAACTGGCAAAAAGAGGAATAGCAGGTAGGCCGATAGGCCCGGAACCTATTCTGGACTTGGCAACTTGCAACACCAGACTGAAGATCAAGAACTTGGATGGTGCGACAGTCCAATGAATACTAGGCCCAAGTGAATGGATGTAGAGAAGGCTGGAGCCATCCTGGATAAATATCGCAGGAGGGCCGGTACGATCCTGAACTGGCCTGAGAAAGACATAAGAATAATGGTGCACATGCTTACAGGGCACAGCCATTTGCACTGACATATAGGTACAAGATAGGGGCTGGCACCCAGCATCGCTTGTAGCAGATGTGATGAGGATAATAAGGTGTCCCTACACCTCTTAGGTCGATGTCCGGCTTTTGTTAGGCTCAGACATTAAACCCTCAGGTCAGCTATGCTGGAACCAGAGGAGATTGGAGCACTGCCAGCTCCCGACATCCTAGGCTTCCTAAGGAGGACTAGAGTGGAAGGATAGCTAGCGACTAGTTTTAAGGAAATGTCATAATGGGCTTGTAGCCAGAGCGCCAGCAGAAGTGCACGAGAGTGGGGCTCCTCGCCGAATACGCCAAATCGATATGGGACGCGTTTTTTTAAATTTATTTTTTGGTATTAGGCGTGCCGCGCCGTGGTGCCCTTCATATTGTGTTGTTTTCATGAAAAGTAATGATACATGCGATTCTTTCCACCTGAAAAAGAATCCCGGATCAAAAAGAATCTCTGGATTTTACTATATAAAATTTGGAATTAAATTAAAATTATCAATTATGAGAATGTAAAATACAAGAACCGATTGTGTTTGAGAAAAGGCGAAGGATGGTTCTGATAGCTGAAGTTCGAAAAATATGCTTCTTGAAATCCTTTTTTATCATCAAATAAAAATTTCAATTTCACGAGTTGGAAATTCCAAGTCACAATAAAAGTGATATTTCACTACAAATGATATAAGTGCCATTATAGAAAATCAGGTTTTTTTCTATAATGCTCTTAATATAAAAATAAATAAAAAATTTCTTTAAAAATTAGCTAGAACAGATTTATAAAGAATTTTATTACCATCAATAGAAAAAAAAAAACATTCCAATTGGTTGAGAAAGCAGCTTCTGAATATCAATTCGTCCATATACATTATTTTGTCCCACTATGAGTCCTATATATAGTATATACAACGTGAATTCGACGAACATCTGTGCACTATTATTTTTATATTAAGCAAAAACTGTCAAAAAAAACCGGGTAATTTGAATTTGCTCATGCGGTAATTTCTACATGCCCTTAATAATACCTTAAAAATAATATCCCCGCTTCTTTTAAAAATTTGTTTAACAATATTTCTATAATAACTGTAGCAATTTAAACTAATATTTCATGTGAAGCTTATTCGTAAACTACAGAAAACCTTTTGATGTCAGACTCATAAATTTTTTAGGGTAAAAATAAATACCAGCGTATAAATAAATCAAGGAGTGTGTCGAAATCGAAGCACTTCAGTGAGACCCCAGCCACTTACTTTTATCCCGGAGAATCCAACCTTAAAATGGTCAAAGAAAATATGGTTTTCGAGGGCAATTTTACAAGCGTGAGCCATGGCCCCTAAAAAAACTTGGAAATTTTGAAACGGAATACCCTTTAAATATCCTTTTATGTCACGCATTTTTATATTCTTATAGCCTTAGTAATTAAGTTTCCTCTATAAAAAGCAACTGCATATTTGTTTTATTCTACTCTCGATACTATCTTTTCTGGTCTACCACAAATTCTAGAAATAAATTATTAAGACAGAATCACATTTCAAATCAGGCTGGCAGACCAACTTTGAGTCGTAGAATTGGTCGACGATTGAATATGTTATTATTTAGTGAAAATAAAACAACACGTATTTTTCCGATTATAAAAAAAATATTTGCTGCAAAGTTATGAGTATTTTAATTTTGAAGTAATTTTTTTTTTTTAAAAAAAGACAATTTTCTTTAAACCTTTATAACTTTTGACATAAAATTGAGATTATTTATGATATTTCTTCTAATTCTGTGATAGGTTTATCACCCTTTATCAAAAAGCAAAGTACAATTTAAAATATTCAAGAATACAATTTTCAAACAAAAAGAAAATCTCCTGGATACAAAAATGGTTTGGCTAATTCAGCAAAAAAATGTTAGAAAATTTTAGCGGCTACATTATTCATTTTTAACTCTTTAATTCTGTTTCGCATTTCGAAAGTGAAACATAATCATCATCCGAATCTGAAAATAAAACTTAAATATCTCATTTAGGTCAAAAGTTATACAAGTTAAAAAAAAAACTGTCTTGTTAAAAAAAGAATCACTTCAAAACTAAAATTTACGTAACTTCGCAGTAAAGTTTTTCATCAGAAATAAAAAAATACGTGCACTTTATTTTCTCTAAAAAAAAACAACATATTTCATCGAGGAGCAATTTTACGTTAATTTTTGAAGTTAGATTGCCTGCCTGATTTAAAATGTATTAGGTCTTAAGAAATAAGAGAGTGCGCAGGCCAAACCGTTTTCCAAATATTCCCTACCTTAAAAGAGGGTGAAAAAAATATTTCTTCGAAATACTTTCTCTTCTGTGCAGCCATTGGTTAAATTCAGCTGGAGGCATTCGACCCGCCTATTCTCATTGGCCTAAGGCTCTAACAATAAAAAATCCTTTTTTCCCAATCATCTTTTGTCTATCATTACCACAACTGGGGAGAAAATTGCCTCAGGTATTTTAGCCAAGAATCTGATAAGTAGACGCTTCCTGAATTTTCTATATTTTTCGAACATACTATTCTCGATTTGTTTCCTTTTTAGTATAAAATAATCGCAAATATGTGAAACTAAAAATAATTGTAGAGGTAAATCCAAATTCTAAATTCACAATTGTAAAAAAAAATTGAATCATATTTTATCTCAAACTGAAAAAATAAGGGCCACCTTAGCGTCCTAATGGATCTAGACCGAATTCGAAGAGTTTTTAACCGAATTATAGAAAATTCCGTTTAACACAATTAAATAAAATGAATAAATTTCATAAAATTAAAGTCAATCATAAAGAATTCGACGTTTATGGTATTATAACAATACAATGTTTTAAGTTTCGAATTACACAGTTTCTGTTTTGAGATACTTTAAGAAATATCATGATTTTTAAGCATTTAATCATATATTTTATATAGAGAGATATTACTATATTACGAGATTCCACAGGATTTTAAGAAATTAAAAAAAAATTGAAGGAGAATTCAGGAGATTTCAAGCGATTTTGAGAAATTCCAAAAGGGATTTTAAGGAATTTAATGGGATTGTAAAAAAATTTAAATCTTTTTAAAGAAATTAGGGAGTCTTTTCTGTTCTTCAAAAATATAAAAAAAGTAATCTAAGAATGTAGACTGCTTTATGTGATATCATTTGTTGAAAATATTTGATGGAAGTCAATGACCTGGCACCAGGAGCTAGCCTAAATATGAAGTATCCAGGCTGGTGGTTCCAAGAAGGCGAGGACCAGAACCTTCAGTCTTGATCAGTTCGATGAACGAAAAGCACCTACTTGAAATACTCTCTTGAATAATCACTATTATAACCCTGGAGTGTTAGTTAATTAAACATCCATTTACACTAATCATTCGGGTACTACATATTCATGAAAATAACGAGACATTTTTTAATGTTGCTCAACTTTCTCACTTTGACTTTATTCTATAATTTAATTCCTCTATTTGTGAAAGGTGATAAATGATGGAAATAATGGAAATAATTCCTTGTTTGGTGTCACGTCAACGTATCGATAACAATTATTAAAAATAATAATAATAATCTTTAATTAATTAATCATTAATCACATGCCTTAAAACATACAAACATGTAATCACCTCATAAGTCATATAGCATTACCTTTCATTGTAAACCTTAATTATTTATTTTATTACTTAATTACAATAATTAGTAATCATGTAATTGACCCTTACAAATTGGAGCCATGATCAAAAAATTATTCTGCAAGAGGCCATCGACCCATATACCTAAGCGCCTGCACTATAAGCTTCATCCTAGAACCACACTCACACATCTCCGCTCAAATGTCCGTGAGAACCAGCTCACACATCTCTACTGCACGTTCATGAGAAGTTTTTCTGACATTCACACTAACTCAGTTTGCATAAGACTCTAGGGCTATCTGTGATACGCACATCATCAAAATAAGGGCGTTACTAAAAATCACCCTAGGACGCACCAATACCATGAAAAAATGTATTCCTATACTCTCAACAATATTGCCATGGAGAGATCGGACCAAATTAACAGTTCTACACTAATACTGCCCCGGAGAGGTTACACCGATACCAGCCAAGTACACGGAAAAAATTAATGTTGCAAAAAATGGACAAAGTTTTTGAAATTTTAACAAAATAGCATGTCACTTTTGGACAGGGCACAATTTTTAGAAGATTTCATAATATTTTATCAAAAAGTGGATTAGACTTACTAATATTTGGAAAAAATTTTACGAATTATTGACATTCATTATGAGAACAGCAATTTTCCAATTCTTATTCCATGGTTTGTCACAATGTCTAAAAAAAATATCAATTTCTTAAAAAATGAAGGATCCGGTTCTTTTGAATACTTGAAATATAAAATTCCTCAAACGCAAAAAGTAAAAACGAAAACGTGAACTACTAGTCGACGAAAGAGTCTAAAAAATTTTACAATTTTTCACAAAGTGCGTTATGGTTCCAGAGTTCAGTTGTTTTCCACGAATTTCTCGGTTGTGTTAGTGACGAAATGGTGTCCCGATGGTTTTTAACAGTATTGGTGTGAATCCACGCGACCGGCGCACTGGATCGAGCCAGTAATAAATAAATTATAAACGTTATAAATGGTGTAAAGGACATGTGAAGCTCGAAGTGAATCTTGGACATTTATAGTTGATCACAGAGTACTTTACGTATAATAATGATTGTGGAATAATATTATTAATATTGTATTCTATTATTACTTTCATATAATAATTCATTTTATAGATTAAAACAATTTAAATCCTTTAAAATTTCGTGAAATACCATGAAATCAAATATCTGAAAACCAAATGATATTTCTTTGGATCTTTACATTTTTAAAATTTTGCTTTAGATTCTATAAAACCCCAATACAGTTAAATTCTATAATATTTTTAAAAAATCAAATAAATTTTGTAAAATTCGTATTCTCTGTCTTAATATAATCTCTTTCACAACAGAAATAGTCTGAAAATATTTTTAGATATATTAGTAACATCTCTTTTTCAAGATAAGTTTTCAAGAAATAGTTTAAAATCATATTCATCTGGGAAATTGAAGGTATAAATTTATTAGAATTTATTTTTTAAGCTTTTTATGTTTTTTTATACTACATATCTTTTTTTATTTTATTGATTATTATTATATAAATATATCTTATTTCTTATTTATTATTTACATTCTCATTTCTAAAAATTTCGAGTCATCCCTGACCAGTTTCTCGCAAGTTAGTTACAACCAGTTACTCAGCGTGTAGCGTGCGTTAGCTTGCGTTATATATATATGAACTAGAGCAAACTCGCGCTATCGCGCGCACGTTTCTTTCCCTCTAAAATATTATATTTTATAATTCTTTGTATTATTATTTAATTCATATTTTTAAAAAAATTAAATGGTTACATCAATAACATTTAAATAATAATAAAATAAAAAAATGTCTACATTTTACAAATAATAACCCTTTTTTCATTTTAATTTTTCATAATAATTTAATAATAATAATAAAAAATTTTTTTATTTAAAATATTATAAATTATTTGAATAATTCTTTATAAATATAATTTTTAATAATGTTATTTTCTCTCTGCTCTCCCAAAAAAATTTTTAATGAATGCTAAGATCTTACTCCTTGAAAATGCCACATAAAATTGACCATGATTGAATACATCTTTACGAAGATCTATTCCGATATTATCGAAAGTTTGTCCTTGACTTTTATTAACAGTCAT